>BQNB010029418.1:21246-55743 GCA_026074375.1 Tanacetum coccineum | reverse complement strand
TACTGTAGCTTTCTGAGATGTTACTGTAGTTGCTGTGAGACACAGTAAAATGAATTTTAGTATATAGTTTTGTTAAGATGAAATAAAAGACACAAAACTTTTTCATTAACTCTTTATAATCATTATTAAAGAATTATACCCCGTTATTTGCAGAACAATAACGGGGATTGAATGACAATGTACGTATGGTGATATCCTCTCTAATAACTCAAAGTAAACCAAAGTATTACTTTGAGTTAACAACAATGCTAACCAATAGAAACTAGTTTCAGGGACTTAGTTGATTTGGAGGAGTAGAGTGTTTGTGAATGTTAAACATTTAGTGCACACACGTAAACCCTGCTCCTTTACAAGTGAACTTATTTATAGTGCTAGGATGGGTAAAAACTCATGTGGGTGATAAGTGTGTGTCTCTAAGTTGATTGGACAAGTACATTTGTACATTTGTCTCTATTACACATTCATATTCTATGTAAGGGGACAACACACTTTCTAAAGGTCACACTTTCTAAAGGTCAGTGATGACACTGACCTTGTTCTTATACTTATTTCAGGATAGTTTGACTTAAGGGGATAAGTACTTGATCTTAACCCTTCAAACATATCTCGCCCATTCTTTAATCTGTAAGTCTTTAGGTCTTCTTGATGTCTTGAGAGATTGTATGGGGTTCGGTGGCTTATTGCCACATGACTCACTGAATTCCATCACTTCATTCTCTGTTCAGGAACTTCATTCGCTAAGTGTCGCCTTACTGAATGGCGAGTCTTTCTTCATAGACTTTGATTGAGTACTTGAAGGAAACTCACTGAATGACTATTCACTCAGTGACCTGAAGAGTGTTTAAGGTTATCTAACACTTAGGATATTTTCTATTTAAGTCCTAAGGTAAAGATCGTTGGGCACTGAATTGGCCCAACAAGATATGATGGATCGACCACTCACATCAGCTGTTACAAAATTTTTGAAAGCAAATTCAAATGAAGCTAACAAGTACACTGTTGATTGGGGTGGAGATGAGTTTTACCAAGTTAGTGGTCCATGGGGTGACCAGGTTGTGGTAAATGTTTTGGCTAGAACTTGCACTTGTAGAAGATGGGAATTGATAAGTATACCTTGTAAATATGTCATGGCAACAAATTGGAACATGTCACTTAACAATCAACAGGTTGGCTTTCCAGAAGAATGGGTGCATCCATGCTATATGTTAAATACATTGAGGGAAGTGTATTCAATTAAGATCAACCCAATTAGAGGTACTGTCCATTGGCCCAAGTGCAATGTTCCAACCACAATCTTACCACCATAACATCAACCACAAGTGGGCAGACCTAGGAAAGAAAGGAGAAAGTCAAAAGCTGAAAAGGATGTTTTGAAGATAGTAAAGAATGGTAAACTATAAAGGGAGCACAAGACTGTTACTTGTGACAAATGCAAAAGCAAAGGCCACAATTCAAGAAGTTGTACTAGTCCTAGAGTTCCAAAGTCTAACTAGAGGAAAGCTGCAAGAAAAAGGGTGGATATAGATATTGGTGCTCCTACAGGTTCACAGTCAAAGAAAATATCAAGTGGTGAAGCTGCAAGCTCTGCAACACAGAAATACAAGGGGAAAGCACCAACAACAGACAATGGAGTAAAAAAGAAGAGAGCGCCAATGAAGAAAGTGATTGTCTTAGGTTGATGTTTAATGTTTATGTTTGCTATGCACAATGTCTGTTTAGTCTTTATTTCTGTTATGCACAATGCATGTTAAGCTTATATGTGTTTTTATGAGTCAGTCGTTGTACTTTAGGTATGTTTTAACGTGTCTCATTCCCTATTAAATTGTTTTAGATGTTTATGGCACTAGTATGCCTTAAAACTTAAGTGATGAATGATATGTTTTCTTTTGGCTTTACTTTGTTTGACTTTATTAGTTTGGTAGTGGGTCATGGTTGAGTATGGGTCAAAACTTACTTTTATTACAAACACAAAAACAGAACATGAGTATGCCTTAACACTTAACTGTCTTTTGACTTAAATTGGTTTGACTTTGTTACTTTGGTAATGGGTCATTGTTCAATATAGGTCAAAACTAATTTTCATTACAAACACAAACACAGAACATGAAAATCACAAAGTTAATTGCTTTCATTACATAACATACAAAAGACATACATTTTGGTCCCAAAACACATCTAACATTAAATCCCATAACATACTGACCGTTACATGTATCTAGGTCAATATGTTGAACATAACAAACATAAAAACTAAAACCCATGACACAATAAGATACTTCTTTAATCTTAATCTTTCTTGCTCAACATCTTGTAGTAGTGCTTGATGGTTGTTCAGAGACCTTAATAGACCTATTATAATTACTATAAAACGAGGACACATTAGGGGCTCTACCTAATCAACAAATATGTTACAATCTTGTATAACAAAATTAAACAACAAATGGTTCATTACAACAAGATTATCTTTATATTTTTCTTCAATTAAACATAAATTCTAAATTCATACCATTTAGGGACAACCATAAAAACCTTCATCCTTGGTTTTGATTTGTCCATGATGCTTTGATAAATGCAATTGCTCCACAATAACATATGGGTTTTTCTAACATGTGCCCCAGGACATGTTAAGGTGGGGACACAGGTTGTGTGTCACAGCCTAATTGGCCAGCAGTTATTGTTATTAATCATTATCAGGCCCCACAAATAACTGTTGGCCAATCAGGCTGTGTGTCACAGCCTGATGTCCCTACCTTAACATGTGCCCCAGGGCACATGTTAGAAAAACCCATAACATATAACCATTCTTTTGATTTGATGTTTATTAATTATGACGGAAAGTTGTGGTGAAAAAATTAAATTAAGAGATTTTAGGTGAGTTAGGTGGGGAGTAATAAAAGGTTTAGTGATTTTAGGGATTTTATTAAGTAAAGAAATGGGCGGGAAAAAAAGAGTGGCGAGAATAGACGGGGTTTACCCTTATGGGGAAATAAATTAACAAGAGTTAGTGGGCCCAGTTATATGGATGGGCAAACGACAGAAAACCTTGGACAATGCAATTTTTTGGTCAAATGACGAAAAGCTGCGGTCAACGTAAATCATAAGAACGAACGGTTTTTTTCTCTTTCAGAAAACACACACTTTTTATTTCCAAAAACATACGCTTTGCATCAACGATTGAACTAAAATCACAATTTCACATTATAATTACTAGTTTTAATCCCCGTGCACGCACGGGGCTTGTACATTATTTTTTTTAAATATATATATAATTTTTATTTATTTTTTGTTTTATAAGTTATGAAAGTTTAAAATGTTATTTGTTTTTTTTTAAGTTATAATAAAATTTGTAAATTTACAAATTTACACTTAACTCTATATAATTTATTTAAAATTAAACCACTAAAATTTTATTATATTACTTCTTCTTTTTTTCAAGTTTTTGTTTTTATAAATTTGACACATATATTTTTATGTGTTTTTTTTTCTCCACCAAAATAATGCCAATTTTAGAAGTATTTAAGCTTTTTAATTAAATATATATTCAAAAATAATAAAAAAATTAAAAGCATCATACCTAATAAGGTAACATTTTTTTTTAAAATGCAAAAGTCTCCACTTTTCGTTTTCCTTTACTAGGTAAAAAATTTATCCTTATACATCTTCGCTCAGTTGGACCGTAGATATGACTTTTTGTTACCGACTCAAAAACAAAAATGCTTGGATCCATTCATTAATTTGTAAACCTAAATTTTATTATATTACTTCTTCTTTTTTTCAAGTTTTTGTTTTTATAAATTTGACACATATATTTTTATGTGTTTTTTTTTCTCCACCAAAATAATGCCAATTTTAGAAGTATTTAAGCTTTTTAATTAAATATATATTCAAAAATAATAAAAAAATTAAAAGCATCATACCTAATAAGGTAACATTTTTTTTTAAATAACATTTTTTTTTTAAATGCAAAAGTCCCCACTTTTCGTTTTACCGTAAAAAATTTATCCTTATACATCTTCGCTCAGTTGGACCGTAGATATGACTTTTTGTTACCGACTCAAAAACAAAAATGCTTGGATCCATTCATTAATTTGTAAACTTTTCTTCAACCTCATAATAATAAGAATAGATAAATAATATTTCTAAATCTAATATTCGATTCCCCTCATTGGATTCTTGTTTCCCTTGAAACCCTAGTTCTGTTTCTTTTTCAAAGGTAATTTCTGTTTATGATTACTTCATTTTTCTTTTAAATTGTGAAAACATAGTTTTAGGGTTCTTATTTATTTCTGTAGAATTACATTTGTATGGAAAAATTTATCCTTTTGATGTTAGATTCTGTTTATTTGATTGCTAGCAAGATCAGATTTTTATTAAAACAACACACAGATTGATTTAGGGTTTTTATTCAAATCATTAATTGAGTAGCTAGGATTAGGGGAATTAATTGATATCAATTTTGTAGAATTTTTTGTTTCTCAGCGTAATTTTATACGTTTTATAAATGCAGCGGAATACATTTTTCGTTTGTAAATTCATAACAGAAACTTAATTTC
The DNA here is from genome assembly GCA_026074375.1 of Tanacetum coccineum. Classification (NCBI taxonomy): domain Eukaryota; kingdom Viridiplantae; phylum Streptophyta; class Magnoliopsida; order Asterales; family Asteraceae; genus Tanacetum; species Tanacetum coccineum. Next base: position 51,190 of record BQNB010029418.1, on the reverse strand, counting down.
CATGCTTTATAGAATGTTCAAAATGGTTATTGAAACTCCATTTTGTTTATCCGTTACGTTATCAAATAGTCAGCACAGTCAAACATTAAAACCATTAAGCAATAGGGTTAGAGGAGTGACCGGCATTTTGGAAGGTGACTAAGCAATACAAGCCATATATCACTAAAAAACAAGTTTTAAAACCAGGCTTGGTTTTTGAAAAGCAGGCCTTAGGTATAGATTTATTGTGTATGCAATTATTATACATGAACTTAGGTTTGCTACATAACTACCTCCTTTACGGGTTTGTAAGTATAAGTTGCTAGATATATATTAACCAGGATATGATGTTACCTTTTAGAAGCTGTATTATTATGAAAAATGTATTAGTTTGATACGATTTTATGGATTGGATAAATTGCAACATTGCTGTATTCATGGACAAAATGTTTCCTTTTAGAAGCTGTAGAGTTCTGATTAAATAGGCCTAAGGATGAATTAATACACAAATATGGATGAGTGAATATAGTCATATACAACTACTTTAGTCCCTGCGCCTTCGCGTGGCCTACCGCCTCGTCTTCTGGTACTTTTTGCGCTTTTTTAAACCAAGGAACTTAGAGACTTCTAATGTAGTATTACGGAAAGCCTAAATGCTTTTTATCAGGATGATTGTTCACATGTTTATTGTTGGGCAACTTAGTGGCTGAATTTTATTGAACTGAAATTCTTTTAACTAAAGAGTATTTGTTTGCTTTTGTAGTAGTAGTAGGTGAGATATTTTATGGCATTTGAATGCAAAGCGAGCACAAAGATTATTGTTACAAAAAATTCAGAAGAAACAACACAAGCTAATTTAAATCATATCGTCTCATCCGGAAAGAGTTTACTTATTGATTCAGAAACTGTAATTACCGAGTCTGGAAAACCAAGACAGTCTGCCAAGTTACCAGTTGACGACTGTTTGCTAGACCATCATAGAACTGTAATTTCTGATCTTCCTCCAGCTTTAATTTCTGAGATATTTAATTGCCTTGACCCGAAGGAGCTTGGGGTAGTTTCTTGTGTTAGTCCATCTCTTTATAGAATTGCATCTGATCACCACGTTTGGAAGGAGTTCTATTGTGAGAGATGGGGACTCCCAATAGCAGTCCCCATCTCTCTAAATGCCGAGTGTTCTGATGAGAAGTCATGGAAAGAGCTTTTTGTTGAACGGGAATTTCGTAGCAAGACTTTTATGGGACGTTACTCCATTGACACTCTTTATGGTCATACTGAACCTGTTCGCACTCTTTTTCTTCTACCTTCAAGAAAACTTATAATTACTTCAGGCTATGATTCAGTTGTTCGAATGTGGGACATGGAAGATGGCATGTCAATTGCTTCATCTCGGCCTCTCGGTTGTACCATTAGAGCCGTTGCAGCTGATTCTAAGCTGTTAATTGCTGGTGGTTCTGATGGTTTTATACATGGTTGGAGAGCTGAAGATGGACATCCTCATTTGTTTGACATAAAGGGACCCCAGATTCAGAATACGGAGTTTCGACTCTGGGAACACCAAGGTCCTATAACTTGTGTGGGGTTAGATTTAACTAGAATCTACAGTGGTTCGTGGGACATGACTATACGTGTCTGGGATCGTTTGACTCTCAAGTGTTTGAACGTCTTGATGCACAATGACTGGGTGTGGTCTCTGGCCCCACATGATTCTACTGTAGTAAGTACGTCTGGTTCTGATGTATATGTGTGGGAGACTAAAAGTTTTTCACTTGTTGACATTGTTAAAGATGCCCATGTTGGTAATGCTTATTCTCTGGCTAGAAGTCACACTGGTAGTTTCGTGTTCACCGGAGGAGAAGACGGGGCTATACATATGTTTGAGATTAGATGTAATTCTTTGCGCCAGGTGTCAACGTGGGGTCCTCATTCTGGTCCTGTATATTCGCTTTCATTTGAGTTTCCATGGCTAGTTTCTGCTTCGAGTGATGGAAAGCTTTCACTCATTGATGTTAGGAAGCTTTTGAAGAACATTCAACGTTCTTCGGTGAAATTAATTAGAAATAGTAAAAATGTGGAACCTCCTCAAAGAATGCTACATGGGTCTGGTGGGAGTTTGTTTTGTGTAGGCATTGGTTCTGACCGTATCATATGTGGAGGGGAAGAGGGTACAGTTAGGATTTGGAACTTTTCACAAGCTTTTGAAATGGCGAAACGAGTATCTGCTCTAAAAGCTTTACGTTATGAGAATCGAATGAGGCGCCGTAAGCTTCAGAATGAGATGGATAGTAAAGGTAGTCGAGCTGATCAGTGTTTGGTTGCATCTAAGAGCCAGATGAGTGGTGAGAGGAATGGTGTGTGGTATAACAAGCGTGGTTTGGCTCGCAAGGTCAAAGGTTGATTTTTATGGTCAAGAGGCTGTCCTTCTGGTTAAAGTTACATCCAAGCGCTATCATGTTGTTTTCTATACATCATTTCCCTGGTAACTTTTAGCCATATGTTTTTAGGAAAACTATTTTTTTATAATTACATTTTGTTGCTATTCAGATATGGAACTTTTAATTTTAATTTTCTTAACCAATAAAACATATCAAAGGTTACCCACAGCGTTTTATCTCTTTAAATCAATTAACCTTCCTTTTTAATTATATTATTGTAATTGTAATTGTGATTTGTACATTAGATTGTATGTGTATTTATACTAATGTCATGGCTTAGAGATTAAGCAACTAACACATAACCTAATGGGTACGGCCCATCTATATAATTGGACCGGCCCATCTAATCTAGTTTGGTCTAACAGGACGTTATTCTTTCACATATATATGCTTCAAGCACAGGATTTTGAAGTCGTTTGACATTTTTACTTACACTAGCCTTGTATATCAATTCTTTTAGTTAATTAGACCATAAACGCACAGTTTGCAATTCCCATATTCGATGTCTGACTTGATCCCATTGTCGTCGTACCTGCCATGAGTATTCTGGCACCACCGTAATTCCACCGCCGTCACCTTACCTCTTTGGCCCCTGCATTGGTTGGTAACTTTGCAATTGATTGAACATTATGCGACTTGTACGAAAACCCTAGTTTCTGTAGAATAGTTTTATATTAAAATATGCTATTGCTATCTAGTCGTTTAGCCCATGATCGATGAATTCCTGTCAAGGAGATGAATGACAATGGAGTATGGACAGTCTTCTGATTTCTGCTTCAATGCCTCTGATTTTTAGAGCTGCTGATGAAGCATATTTGTTTAACAACATAGAACAGAACCTCGTCGATCATTTGTAAATTTAGCCCTTAAGAGCAATTCTCTGAATGCAGTTTCATGGGTTCATAGCCCAGATATGAGGCCTTGGAGTTTGCTATCTCACTTTTACGAGATTGATGTTTTTCTTTCACGACTAGCAGATTAATTGTTCATGTCAAGCGAGAGTGCAACAATGATGCTGATAAGTTAGGCAAAGACGGCGTTTCTCGATCAACTCTGCTAACTGTCTGGAAATTAGATTGATATCATGATTAGAATTCTGTTTGTTAAATTTCTTGCAATCTGTTTGCAATTTGTTTGGTAGGCTCTTGGGTGATGTGATTGTTCTACCTCACTTCTGCGACTTATGTAGGTCTTTGTGTTGCTATTTAAATGGCTTGTTAAAAACAGAAAGCCATTTTATATCGATACAGCTGCTTATCACCCACCTTAGAATCAACGATAAAAGACTTTGTATAGCAGGTGCATCTAAAGCAAGAATAGGAACTTTGACCCTGTTAGAAAATTATAAGTTAAAGCAATCAAAGAGATGAGTTGGCGCAAGTATGGTTTCTAGAATCATATGCCAAGAGATAGTAAGCATCTCAACATGAAATTGCAAGAGTTCATTGTGGACAATTGCTGCATTGTTAGATAACTGTATCAAGTATTTCAGCAGCATCAACCGTCATGTATGATACATGTTAGATGAATTGCATTTATACGCATGAGGGCGGCGATTAAAATGCTAGTGGGAATGCGTACGCTGTAAGGGGATGAGAGTAGAGATGGGATGACGGAATTGAAAAGGCGGAAATCGTGAAAGAAAAAGGTTAATGAGGGTCTAATATGTCGTGAAAAAGGTTGCCGAGTAAGGACTGCAAGTAGTGGTAACAGAATGGGCTTGTCGTGTTCAGGCCATAAAAGTTGGTTTTGGTTGAAACATGTCGATTTTTGGCCAAAATGCCTAGACACATAAATAGTCAAATTCTTCAAACAAATTTATAAGGTTGCAAGCATTAAAAATACACTTGGACGACCACAACCCATCCAACCAATTTTCTTTTTAGCCAAATTAAGGATGGAGCACAAGACTCCTTTTTTTTTTTAGGAATGTCGACACTAATTTCTCATCTGTTTTTTTAATATTTTTTCATTGTAAACCAGTCTTAAGATTGAATATCACAAGTTTGAATATCCAGTTATAACTATTTAATATGGGTAATGAACTATTGTACTGATAACCATTGATACTATAGATTGAGAAAAAAATTCAGCACGAAGTGTTTTTTAGCATCGTGTTTCCTCAATAAGCTTAAGCACTCAGTTTCACTGTAGTCTCTCAAGTTTTTGCTAATTATTGTTTGTAAGATTAGCAATGTCTTTTTCTGTAACAAAGAGTTGAGTAGGATGGTAGGCGAAGTTGAATAAACCATACCAACTCCTAAACATGTCTACAGTCAGGGGTTGATCATTGCTAAATAGCCGACGATAAGATATCTAAAATCAATTGGCTCTATATATACGAGACTATCGTAAGGATAACCTGCACTCTTGACTCTTGAAAGACAGCTAGCGTTTTGTTCATTAGTACTAGTTAGTGGTTAATAAACTTGTTGTACTCCTATGAAGATAGCATTATGTAGCTGAATGTCACACTTTTCTAATGCTTATATGTGGAACATAGTTGAAAACAGTGGATAACAACATAATTTAGTAGTATTCGTCAGTCAAACAACGTAAACAAAATGTCCGGGACTCGGCTTAAAATGTCCATGACGACCTTTCGGGTTCATTGACTTTTTAAAAAAAAAAACCTTCAAAGCACTATATAAAAAAAAGCTTTATAAATAAATCATTGTGCCTTGTTATATTTTTGGTCTAATTATTTATACTTTGACCCTAACCATATGGGCAATAAAATCAAGTTATTGGAACTTATTTGATCCAGGCAAAACCAGTTAACTCTTTACAACTGTGATTTGCACATTTCATTAATTAGTAAAAACGAGTTGGAATTTAACCCGTGCGTTGCAGCGGGGGGCGAATAAAAGAAATTTGAGGGGCCTTTTTTTTTTTTTTTTAAATTTATGTAAAAAAGTCGTAAACAATTAAAAGTTGAGGGTCCGTTTTGTAATTTTTTTTTTTACTTTTGGCTAAATTTTTGGGCTGGTACTGTAGCAAATTTTGGGCCGGTACTGTAGCTACACTGTAGCAGCTACAGTGCCACGTTTGTGAATTGTATATAAGAGTAATGATTTGAGGGTATATATGTCAAGACACATTTTTTTTTTTGAACGGCAAAATTTTATAAACTAGCAAGGAGCTAGAAAAGAAATTACAAAGATATTAAATGCGGGTTTTTAAGCCAATCATCCCTAGAGAACTTTCTACTACACCTACTATACACCTACGTATAGAGATGTCCAAATCATTTAATCCAGAATTTCGGTTCGGGTTTAGATGTCACAAACATTGAACCATTTTCATTCAACAGAAGGCCGAAAGTGCAACTGTGGGGTGAACGCTATTCGGCACGAAACCTACCGGTTGAACTGTCGTTTGGGATATCGATACAAGGCCTTTACAGACCCGGTTTCCCGTTTGGAACCGGTTCTCCGTTTAACCTAGTAAAAAAAGCGCGGTTGGTCAGTTTTGGTTTATTTATTTTTTTTTTTTTGTTTAACATATAGAAATACAAACATTAAACGAAATACAAAGAAGATCGTGATGACAAGAAAGTATGCGTTTAATATTTTTAATCATATAGCGAAAATACAAGTACGATATAGGGAAATACAACATAAACGAGAATACAAAATAAAACTAAGTAGTTATAGTGTATTTGTCCGTGTCCGTGTGACAATAGACCCTGCCAGTCTCCATCTAGGTTTCGTCATCTCTGCCCCCTGCTCAACATATAATCACGAGGGGTTCTTCAAAAGAGCTAGTCGCTACTTAGCATCAGAACGCAATTTCTTAGATCCTGTTAGTTGATTTGGGCTTCATTCATTGCACTTGATATCATCCTGGGAGGGGTAAATAATTTGAGTTATTAAAAATGATACTCGTTCATTCAAGACAACCTTCTTCAACGTCTAGGGCAGATCAAGTGGAGTTGGTGTGAGTCTAAACGGCTCATGAGCGTCTAAGTGGTCTTTAAACTCATCACATATCTATAGACTCTGCAATTAGTCTTTTCGTCGATTGAAAAACTCCTACCACTGTGTTGAAAAAATGCTGGATTCATGAATGCTAACGAAGAAGCTTGGACACGTTAATATATACCAGGCCATGCGGGATAGAAGGGAAACTGATATTTCCTTTGTTTTCCAAAACCCAATACATCATAAGATTCATAGTCCTTGGGCTGGAAGTCGCTCTCATCAAAATACTGTTTTGATAATATTCGTGCTCATACTCATAGATATTAGAGGATCACCCTTGCCTTCTTTTGTTGTTAATGTTGGTGTTGAAACCGTGGTACCATACGAGATAAAGGATGCACGACTCTTTTGGATGAAGAACTCCTCAAGCATTGTTGATTGATCTGGTGACTACTCAAATTTCAGTAAAATAATACATACATTTATACAATCCTTGGAAAAGATTCATGAAAATAATCTATCGGACCGAGTTGGCAAACCATCATCGGCAAACTCCAAGTCCCTACTTATAATTTTCAATCAAAGAGTCTACCGCAATTACATAAAACATGATTTAAAGTGCTCACAAGTAATTATGGTGCATGTTTCTAAAATAACTTCCTAAGTTTTCTCTATAATCCGTTTAACCATACTTGACAACACCCCCCCCCCTCAAGTTCTAAATCAGATAATTTACAGCTTGATGAAAAAAATCGTGTTGCAAAATCCAATGGATATTTGGTAGTAAAGCCCCCGACAAAACAACCGTAGGCTTGTGAAACACCGCAAGTATGGTTTAACATTTCAATACGTCCCGCAATATTCATCGAAATTTTTTAACGCTTCTACATTCTTGGCTGACAGAAATGTCATGAAAATAGACTCAACGTTATTTGCTGTTTCAAACCACTTCGATCATTTGCAAAGTGAAGTTCCATCGTGTTATCAATGTCCGCCAATTTGGGGCTAGATTTGAACAAGGTTTTTTTCAATCTGCATCTTGACAAATTTTTAATATACCAGTCTACGTGTTTTTCTCACCAGATTTAAAACATCTTTAACAGTTTGTTTGAAAGCCTCAATTGCATTTGATTAACTATGGGGACCTTTAAAATCCAGCTATAGCACAACCAAGTTAATGATGTGAGCAACACAACGACTATGATAAAATCTACGTCTCCCCATGTGGTGGTGTTGTATTTTAATCTTAGTTTATTCATGGCCGAATGTGTTTGGCTGGCATTCGTCCAAAGTAAATTTGACAAAATTATTTTTTTCTTTCAAACCATAAACGACAAAGATTTTTTCTAAACATATATTTGCAATTTTTAGCTTCGGTGTGCTCAGACTAAAACACTTTGGAAAAACGAAAGTGCCCCCTTCATCAATAGGCCAAGAACTAAGGTTCAATCCATGTGCGGTAACACACATGTAAAACTCGGCAAATTATAGGGAGCGGACATAAGTCCTTGCTTATTTAGGAGGTTTGAGTCCATAGTGATTAGTTAGCTAAAAAACCAGTCAATTGTTGCTTGTTTAGCCGCTACTCTCATAATTCAAATTAGCATCAACGTTTAAGGTAGGAAAAGCGACTTAGCATGATGTAGCAGCGGTTCATAGTGTTCTTGGAACAGCCACGTTGTCTGTTCGTTGTCAGAAGTGGTTAAATGGTAACCCCTCTTTTGGAATCACCAACACGCCGCAAATTTTCACTCGAATGTAGAAAAATCCGGATTTGTACATAGAAAAACCCTGCCCTACATCTCGGGTTCCCAACGTCGGTTTGCCCCAGCTTCAAAGGGTTGCTGTATTCATGCTGAACTTGAGTACTTCACAAGAGATATAACTATATGATTTCTTCAACAGTCTAATTGGAACGTCAACTCAAAGAAATGAAACAGAACTTGCATTGTGCTTTTATGACCTACGTCATAACGCACATTTTGTATCTTTCTAATGGGGAGAGGGGTTTCGACTAGGTTTGTAACGATTATCACGGATTTGCAGCGGCACGTTGATGAACCAACACCGGTAGTAGCTGAGCCAGAGGCGGATTCACCTTTCTCAACGCCATGTGAGGTGGATAAGTTTTTTTTTTGTATCTTATGAACGTAGGGGGCAAGGGAAGGGTGGAGGGGAAGATTGTATAAGGATTGATAGTTTGATAATAGTTGTAATATACATCCATTATTTATTAGAAATAAAGAATTATCTGCTATTCTATCCAGTTATCCACAAAAATCATTTGGAGTATAAAGAAAAATCTGATAAATGTAAATTCCCGGACCCACTTTTATCGCAAAAAAGAATCGTTCGGTTCCAAACTTGCCTAAAAACCGTTCAGACAAACCGAGTTCAAAAAACCGGTATCAATAACCGGTGAAAATCCCAAAAATGTCGACCCGTTTCAAACCGTCGGTTTGACCCATGGGGGGGAGGGGGGGGGGGGGGGGGGTGGGGGGGGGGGGAGGGGGGGGGGGGGAGGGGGGGGGGGGGGGGGGGGGGGGGGGGGTGGGGGGGGGGGGGGGGGGGGGGGGAACGCGGAACGGTTCGATCAAAACCTTTTTGACCGGTTCGTCCTTCGTTCAAACGTTCCGTTCACAAAACCGTTGTTTTTTTTTTTTTTTCTATTTTAAATTTACGTGTACCTCTAACCTACTATTACACCAAAGTATAGAGAAAGAGAGCAATATTTACTCTGAAAAAGGATCGATCTAGACGGCTTAATTAACATCAAAAGTAGAACGAATCCGAAATCCTCGAAATAAACCAACCAAGCAAACGTAAGAAGACTCCTTCCAAAAAACATTTAACTGAACGCGGAAAGACGAATAGAAGAGAAACACTCCAGTCCCATTCTGAGAAGCGAACGCCAAATGCTGGAATCGATTCTCCCACCACCGGGCAAAACACGAGTGCAAAACCTGCCTGAGGATTAGAAGAAACATCGAATAACAAATGATTGGTAGCAATCCTTCCTTCATCCGTAAAACAAACCGTGCAAGAGAATTTTTTGGTTTTTTTTGTTTTTTTTTTTGTTTGTGTGGACTCCAAAATACCACCTTTTTGGACTAGAGAATTGTATCTAGTGGTTCAAACAACCCCGACTATAGCGTCGCACATAAAAACATTAATCTTATAGAATTAATACTTAAACGCCACCTTATATCGGATCTTCAGAATGAGAGGGAAGGCATCACTCATCAATAGAAGACGAGTATCCTTTCACACTATAATTCACGCACTGCTAGAAAGAGGAGAAATACCAACGATCATTAGACTTGAAAGAACCATTGAATTCAAAAACTGAACTTAAATCTGAAGAATTTCTTGGCTGTTCGACCCCCTCCTCTAACTTGATGCTCGCGAAAAGACGTATCCAGGGGGCCAGCCGATCTTAGCCCCATCACAACATATTGGGAGGCAGAATCAAGGTCAAACAAACGCGGGACACAACTCTACACAAGGTGAATATCCCGGCCATACCAAGTCTCTTTTATCCAAAAACTAGTAGAATTGACCATCCCGATTACGTTTAGTAGGGCAATACGACAAGAAATCAAAATCCAGATGACTTATGCATGCATTATGACTTCTCAAAATCGAACTCCAAAGTGGAAGACCTTTACGAACTGAATGAAAACAAATCTTATCCGCCATGAACATGGCGAGCGCTTGAATAAACTACGAAACCACAAAGAATCAACTCGGCGAAACGAAACGCCAAACCACTTTAAGAGGATAGCAGCTCGATTAAAGCAAAATAACATCGAAAACCCCAAGTACCAACCCTTATCTCTCGAATAGCTAACACCTTATCCCAAGCAATCCAGGAAATTTTTCTCGTAAGCAACACCATGCTCACCATTTAAAGAAGTTACTACAATTTATCTTCATCTACCTTAAGCAGCGACCTTAAGGAACCTTGAAAAATGGACATGTTATAAAGGGGAGATCACCGAGAATCTGATTTTAAGCAAAAAGCCCTACCACCAATTGAGAGGGTTTTCGCTTCCCCCATTGAAACGAGATCTGCTATTGAAGCTATTAAAATTATCATCAACCGCTAAGCCTTATGACAGATCATCCGCAGCCGCGCCACCATAACCGTCCTAGATAACGGAACATTGTTTTCCATCAATAGTGCAACCTAAAGAAGTAAAAAAGCTGGGGATAACAAAAAAAAAAAGAAAATATAAAATAAAGCCATATCCTCCAACTCTAGACCGCGAGACCCCCACACGAAAGGAAGAAAAATAACCACACAAGAAAGAATAACGAAAGACCCAAAATTTGGCTCCGCGTTATGAATATTAATCGTAGATCCCGACCGCGAGATGAAAGCATTAATGAATAGTTGATAATACGCTGTGCTCAATTATTACAGACCATTCACGACCATAAAAAAGGCGTCATCCGCAATAAAATAAATGAGATAGAAGCAAAGACCCCCTGTACTGAATGACCTTAAACACAACTTCATCAACTGCTTACAAATCTGGAGGGGTTTGGGGGGGGGGGGGGGGGGGGGGAGGGGGGAGGGGGGGGGGGGGGGGGGTGGATTAAATCAAAGCATCCATAACAAGAATACAAAGAAAGACGATAGCGGATCACGCATTGTTTAAACCACCGATGAATATTGAAACTCGGCAACGTACTTCCATTAAACAAGGTACACGAATCTCTTAGCAAAATCTATGAATAGCCTCTAAATCCAAAGTAACACCAAGACGAGAGCGCGAAATCAAAAGCCTCAAGGACTGTCAGCAAAGAAAGTCCCTTATACGAACCGAGTCAAAGCTTAGCAAAATCACCAAACTTTAAAAAAGGCAACACTTTCTTTTCTTCCTTTAGCACAATCAAGCACTTCGTTTAGAATGAAAGGACCATACCAAGATTCTGTCTTCCAGTAAAAAACAACAAACGCGGATTTGAGTGTTAGACACAAGGCCTGGCTATGAACCATACCATACGGCTTGCCAAATCTTAGTGAACACCTTACAAAATACGACCTATTAAAACTAATAGAGGCGATAATGCCGTATGACGAATTTTGTCATCCTGGGACTTTGGGATAAGGAGTCAATAAAGAGAAAGTTACAACGCTTAAGAACGAGAGCCCTAGTATAAAGAAGATCTCAACTTGTCTTCAGCAGAAATCCGACCAATAACCTTCCAAAATTTTTCTAAGAATTCAAAAGTAACTCGCATCCGAAGCACGGTGACTTTATTGAGCCCACAATCCCACACATCCCCCCCCCATATAGTCTAATCTCACATGAGAACACATGACGCTCTAGATAGTCGCAAGCCTGGAACTGTAAGATAGACCGATTCGGAAAGGAGGAAACTGAGTTCAATACTAGCCTTTGTGGGCTTATAAAACGATGCTTCATAGTGATCTTTAAAAGCTTCTTCACTATGATAAGGGATCTGTGCACCACGTACCCATCAACAAAGCACACCACGGATGGCTAGATTGAGACCGTCTTCTTGTTAATGATTCCATAGGAAAATACTTCGAGTCTCGTAACACGTTTTCAATCGGCCCATCATGACTTTTCTTTCTGGATCGAAATCCATATCTTCCATCTCCTTTAGAATCATTCAGTTACTCATTAAGTCCCTGTCGCCGTAAAATCGAACGGAATCGAATAGACCGCATATTGATTACCAAGACGTTATCAATTATACACCGAAGCTCAGAAAACAATAGAGTCTTAGAACATGCACTCTGAATTTCTTATCGATACCCCAACCTTTATATTCGCCCACTATTTTGAGCTGCTTGTAACTTCTTTTAACCGAATCATTTTAATTATTGTCGCAGTATAAGCCAAGGCGCGCCAAGGTCTGTTCCACCATAATCATCAAAACCAACGAGTATGAACCACGAATGATAAGATACCTGAAAGGAATCGTCCAAAGTCCACTTTAACTTCACATACAAAATCGACATGGTCCGAAAGATGCCGTTCCAAACATATACACCGAAATGGAGGGAAATTTAGTAAAGAATACGCATCCGAAACAAGGAACCTAGCCCAACTTTACTCATTTTTTCCGCCAGAATGGGTGTGACAGTAAAGCGTGTAACCCTCCAATTTTAATATCCACTAAACCAGAAGAAGATATGAATTGATTAAAAAGCTTAGCGTTATTAACATTAAAAACAGCCGTACGAGCTATCATCTTCAACAATTGGTACGCACTTCGTTATAGTCGCCCATTAAAATGAGCCTCTCCATTCCAACGTCCAACAAAATCATAAATATTCCCTATAACTCCCGTCTCAAAGAAGTTGCTGCGGGCGTAAATAGAACACAACAAGAATCTTAGTTTACTAGGGATCCACGTCCCAAAATGCTACCAAACTGAATCCAGAGATCGTATAACATATCTTTCTTAAAAAGATTCCTCCAAATACAATAAGAATCTCCACCAAAAATACCAGAACCGCTTCACCTAAACACAGATAGTCATAATTCATTACCCACAAGTATAATTCACATCGCATGTGATTTTTCCAAAAAAGAAGCAAACAACACTTCTCCACTTCGTTGTCGTTGAATTGCAATAAAATTAAGTTGTATTATTATAGTGAGATAACTCCTTTACCCACTCCTAATTTGGATCTTCTACCAATCTCACATGAATATTTAAAGACATTAAAATTCATCAAATAAACAGCGCTCGTCCCTTATGCATGATTAATCTGATTGAATTCGATATCATTTTCACACCCAACGCTCCAATAGAATACCCCATACCCTACCCGACACGGAATCAAATCTCATCGAGCACGTCCAGCAAACACAGATCCACTCTTTAATTATTTCCCACTTCCCGACAACAGAGTTAAACGAAGGACATCTTCATGGACCACTTGAGAAATTGTTCAACTACCTTTAGCACTATCGTTGTGAGAAACTCCTTAGATCCAATCCCATTGGTCACTTTGAATTCATAAGATCCCAAGCTGCCGATAACTCCCAGGGGGGGGGGGGGGGGGGGGGGGGGGGGAGTGGTGTGACAAAGACAGGACCGTTCCAAAATTCTCCTCTACTAGCTTCTTTAGACTAATAGATAATAAGTCCAAACGGATCAGGCAGAAATTTCCATTATCGCGAACGTGTACACTGTGTACCATTGACTGAAGAAGAATTTTTCATAAGAATGCGTTTCACAACTCTTCATCTTTCACTTATAATTAAACTCACCCTCCTCTTTTTCTGCATACAGTGTTAATACTTATGATTTCTTTTTGAGATGCCTAACTCCTTGAACAATTACGTCTTCCAGGATAAGTCATAGTCCTTTATAATTCAAAAAAAAGAGTCGCAAGTAATAGTAGCTCTTTTGGCGGCGAAACCATATACAGCTTATACCGTTTAACAATTATGATTTTGAAAAAAGATTCAAAAGATGGACACGCGTATGTTTAGAGAATTAAAATGCATAGACGTTACGTCCAAAAGCAAGTCTCAATACGAGTCTTCAGTTTGTTGTATCAGCGACTTCTCCCATTTTGTTACCGATTTAATTCAAACGATTTGCGAGACCGCAAGCATAAAGTGGGACTCCCTCAATATCTAACACACACTACTCGTTCCATTCACTAGACAAAGTCCGGGATTAACTTGCCTTATCACTTAAACCAAGAAATTGATTCCCACGATGAATTAACCAAATTTCTTCTGTATCAGGTTTAATCACATGTCAAAACTGAAACCCACACGCCTCAAGATATGGGGGAAGGGGGGGGGGGAGATACCACATGTAAACATGTCATCGAAATCCTCAACGTCCACGAGAAAAGGATTGTAACTTGGTAATGGAATCAAGAAGGACTTGGACTCTCCACATAGGCACAATTAGAGAAAATCCCTTTCCACAACACACTCCTCATACTACACGCTATGAGCATAGAGCAGATGACAGACAGAGAATTTCCTAGGTGGCACAGAGCGGAGTTACCCCAATAACAACTGAAAACTAAGAAGGTCAGCACCTCCTTTTTTCTGATGAGGAACCCGTTGAGCCATTCCTATGTCTTCATCCTTCTCGAACCATCATTTTTGGGACATATATTTAGGATTCAGAGGTTTTTTGAGGCCTATTCATACTAACCTGCATTTGGCAAAGCAAATGATAACTCCGCAATCGCATATCTGTGCATAAATTTCGTTCACACAATCCTGATCGAGATATAAAGACTTAATGAAACGACAAATGCATAATCTGCTCCGCTTAGACTTTTATTCGGAATAACCCATCTATAACGCTTCCATATGACGACTACATTTTTCGCATAGATCAGCGAGAATTGATCATAATCTCAGGCAAATTAGTTAGCAAAAAACCGGAATGGAAATTTTCTTGGTAAAATCTTCATTTGAGAAACTGACAAGCCTGTATTTCATAGAGTCTCACCAGTTCAACTTGGATTGAATGAGAGTTCTAAACACCACATCACGAAAAGAAAGGGCTCAAACCTAAAAACATCCATTGAAAGAGAATCTAAAACCATAATGATTATCGCGAATCGAATAAAAGAGGGGATTTACAGATAACAATGATTAACAAACCCCTAGTATCTCCACTCAAATCGAGATGAATGAGTAATTACTTAGAACGAGCAAGAAATCGATTAGATAATTGTAAACACCTAATTCTAAAAAATCACGATCGAATCTAACAAGGAGAGTATAGAGAAACTATTCACATTACTTTTGAGTGTGCAAATCATTTTATGGAGTGTGCAAATCACCTCCCCTTTACAACCGTTCAGATAAAACTTTGGAATATTATTGGCCGTTTGTCAAGAAAGAAAACATGTGGTTTTAACCGGTATTAACTTCTTCTTTTTTAACGGCAGATTTATTAGAAACTAGATGTTAGAAAAGAATTACGAGCAAAGGGTATAAGGATTTTTTTTCATTCAAGTAACCCAATTTAGTTTATAATTACAACGATTAGAACACTAATTAAAAGAAATTTAAACCAAGTTATCAAAAAGAAGCTCCCTAAGCAGATTCGTAGCACCAAATAGCAACTGATTCTTGAAGCGCCAAATTAACTACCACTTCACATAACAAACACCTTCTAAGATCTCTTTTAGCCGCTTAAAAAGCCGAGAGGAATTAAGCCATAGAAGCCAATCATCATAAGAGGCTAAATCAATGTCCTCGAGCTCCCACCAATGCATAAGTTTTCGCCATAAATGACGAGTCATTGGACAGGAAAAGAAGATATGAGAACCGGATTCGACAGATGCATGACAAAGAGGGCAAGCAATAGTCAAAATATCAATACCTTTAAGAGAAAGATTCAACCGAGTAGGCAACTTATCCAAACGAATTATCCAAACAAACACATTAATCTTAATGAGCATGACTTTAACCCACCTTGTGGCGACTTTCTCCTTTGGAAGAATCGAATCATCAATAAGTTGACGAACAGATTTAACAGAAAACTCACATGTAGCTTCTAACGATCAGACCCAACGGTCGAGGATATTTGTCAATATTAGATCATCCATGCGGAATAAAAGAAAACCAAATTGTTCTTCCTCAGCACCACCTCTAGGAGGACGACGAAAAATATCAACCATGGAAGCATGATTAATTTTTTCGACAACTGTTATTTGTTTGTAGTTATCCAAAGCATAAAGTCTCAGTATTAAAAGAAAACAAAAAAAAAAAAAAAAAGAAAAAAAAAATAACAAAAGAAAAAAAAAAAAATATAACAAAAAAAAAATAAAAATAATAATAAGAAGTATCAACCATAATTTTTTCGACAACTGTTATTTGTTTGTAGTTATCCAAAGCATAAAGTCTCGGGAATTTATGCTTTAACGCCAAATCATCTAACCAAGGTTCCTCGCCCACCTTTTTGCGAATAAAATCTAAAAGATTAATGCCTTTTGTGAGAAGAACAGTAACCTCACGAATAATGTCTAACTAAGGAGAGCGTTTAGACAAAGAACTTGGGGAATTAAGAGCACCGTCTTCATCATAAATAGCTTTTATGAATCTCGTCCATAGACAAGAACCATGAGAAAAAAATCGCCAAACCCATTTAAAGAGAAGAGCTCGATTAGGAGCATAGAAAGTAGAAACTCCGAGACCACCGTATTTCTTGGAAGCTAAAACCTTATTCCAACTAATCCAAGCCATTTTTCTTTCCGACCGTCCACTCTATTAAAAAAGATTCTTCTAATCGATTCCAAGAGCTTTAATACTCGTGGAGAAACTTATATAGACATATGGTATAAAAGAATGAATGTTAAAACCGATTTAATTAAAGTAAGTCGACCATCTAATGAAAGAGTTTTAAGCTTTCATTTGGAGAAGCGAAAAAACACTTTAGTTAACCAGTATTAACTTACTGCAACCTAAACATCTTACAAACCACCGTCAAAGTGACATAGTAGTTAGACGTTTTAATGTCTACACAATAAATCTGAGGATCGAGCTTATTAAGTAAACACCTTGATGTGGCATGAGTAAACACCTTGATGTCAAAGTGATATATCATATATGTTTGGCTCAAGTTCACTTGTGAGTTAGGTCAATGGGGTTTTCATGTATTATAAATATCGATGAATAAAGTATAACATTTGATGGGGAATTATATAATCTAACTTGGTAACGGATCCTTAGACCCGTCAAACTCTACTTACGCCGTTATTCCTATTCTTTGAAGAAAAACAAAAGCAAATTGTCTGCCAAAACTTTCAAACCGTACCCGATTGTGAGTTAGGGTCCGTTAAGGTTTCTAAATGATCGTAAGGTTTGAAAACGATTACAAAGATAACCATTACACCGTGTTAATTTGAATTATAAACTTGTCATTTCCAAAAAGTTGAACATATAAAACCTTTTCCTTTTGACAAGTACATCCTACATGACACAAGTAAAGTTTTGTATTCAATAGTTACTACTGTAAAAGCAAGGAGTGATAAGGTAGGTTTAAACAAATTTTTGTTATAATTTTCATTTTAGTGTTTAAAATATATTTGGATAATAACAATAATTTCAAAATATTGGAGATGCAATTTCTAATAAGTATACCACCATATAATTTTATGCAAATTCTTTATCATATCATAATATGAGAAAATGACGTTTGGAGGAAGACGTGCCTTACAAAAGTACAAAGGTGGTACAACTTCTATCTTCACTTTCACGTCATTTTCTTAATTATATGGGGAACAATTTATCTAGTGGAGGTTATTTCTAGGTTGATTTTCTCCATTATCATTATGCATACTCTGCATTTTCAAATACGTTTTCTTACACCTGTTCTATAATCAAAATCATTTTTAACTGCGACATAAATTGGAAGTAGCACGGTGATCGCCCATAATAACGTATAATGTTTATTTTGAGCTTTTTTTTTCGTGCGTGCATATTTGTAAACGAGTTTCGTAATTCGCGCGCTGCCGCGAAGCGCGTGTGACTATTTTTGCAACGGATCGATAACGTCAATTACTATTTGTCGGTCGTTAGGACTCACCTTGTAATAAACCGATAACCTCAAAGACTATTTCCGTAAATATTTTAAATATATATATATATTAAACTTCAACATTTTTTATAAAATCGTGCGCATGTCAGAAGCGTTGCAATATTGGGCTTCTTTTGTTTGCAATTCGACGATCTTTTCAGTGACATTTTTTTTCGAATGAATCGATAAATATGCGTTTCATATTTGATAAATAAAGTTTGTTATATAAAAAAATCGTAAACATATAAAGTTGAAGATCAGTTTTGAAAGTTTTAGCAAACTTGAGGGTGTTTTTTTTTAAATATTTTGTTTTATCGTATTTCGTGAGATTTGTAATTTTTTTAATACTCTTTACTGTTCATGTAAAGAGTTTCTAAGGTTTGTGACTTAATGTTACTTCTTGTTGTGTGAGAAATTCTTAATTAAATGATTATGAGTTCAAATAATATTATGAGATAGTTAGTTGTTGTTTAAAAAAAGAAAAAAAAAAACCAAAATGTAAATGTGTGAACTACAATAAATTTTGTGAATCTCGTAATGTAAATGTTTTTGTATTTGCTTTATAAATTTTGTGAATCTCGTAATGTAAATGTTTTACACCCGAACTAATTAATCATGACTGTAAAACAAATTATATACTTTTATGCAAAGGGTTAATGGCATATAATAGCAACGTACTTTCCAATTTGAGCCGTTATCAGATACGAACTTTAAAAAGTATCACAATACCCATCCAACTTTTAAAATTTGTGCTATTATCATACTTTTGATGACGTGGCAATGACGTGGCAATGGCGTGGCATACCTGAAAGTCTGACACGTGGCACCATTTATAACATGACACGTCATCAAAAGTATGATAATAGCACAAATTTTGAAAGTTGGATGGGTATTGTGATACTTTTTAAAGTTCGTATCTGATAACGGCTCAAATTGAAAAGTACGTTGCTATTATATGCCATTAACCCTGTAGATAATTGTCAATTTGGGCCTTCATTTTTAATTAACATTTTAGGGATATAACGAAATGGGGGGTTAGTGTGTTAACTAACGGTAAGTGAGAAAAAACCTAAATCGGCTAAAAAAAAAGTTGACCGTCTTTACGTGCAAGAAAAAAAGTTGAGTATCTTGATTGGAAATAGACCCTAAGTGTAGTGTCTTTTGTGTCATTTGGCCTTTTGGCATATTTTTTTACCCGAGTCTAGATTTTCCAGTATTTTATACAAATATTCTTGCATTCAACCGTGATTATCTACTTTTACTGCCCATGTGGAACATGGGTTTTGCCCTAGTTTCTCAAGTAAAACAATCTTGTGGAATAATGTGACACCACCTAAAATTTAATTTCTGAGAATTGGAAATTAATTTATGAGAAAAGGGGAGTTCAAGTATAAATAAAGACATATGAACCTTCACTTTATAGAAAAACAAAACATGCAAAAACAAGCAATGGCTTCTTCAAAGTTCTTACTTTTATCTCTAGCTCTACTACTCGTTGCTCTTTCATTTGTACCAAACTTCACTTCTGCTTCTTTGGAGGAAGCAAATGCTCTTCAAAAATGGAAAGCAAGCCTTAAAATTCCTAACAACTCCCAAATTGTATCTTCTTGGACACCCCTTCCAACGAATACTAGTGCATCGGCTTCGTGCCCTTCTTGGTTTGGAATTGCTTGCAACACCGATGGAAACATTAACATGTTGAACCTCTCGAAGTCTGAGTTAAAAGGTACGCTTCACCAGTTCCCGTTCTCCATTCTAGGCAATCTTACTCATTTTGAGCTTAGTGTAAACAGCTTCTTTGGTCCCATCCCACCAGAAATTGGACTCCTGTCCAAACTTGTCTATCTTGATTTTTCAAACAATCAGTTTTCTAGTGTAATTCCACCTACCATTGGTAAACTAAGCCACTTAACCGTTTTACAACTTTCCGAAAACAATTTAACTGGTTCCATCCCCCAAGAAATAGGCAGTATTGTCTCACTTGAGAGGCTAAGCCTCAATTCCAACAATATTTCTGGCTCAGTTCCTTCATCGTTGGGTAATTTGACTTCTTTGAATATCCTTTATTTGTTCAGAAATCAACTATCTGGGCCTATTCCTATTGCATTTGGGAATATGAAATCTCTCACCGAATTAGATTTGTGCGAAAATCAACTCAATGGTTCAATTCCTTCATCGTTGGGTGATATGAAGTCTTTGCACACACTTTATCTGCACAGAAATCAACTCTTTGGACCCATTCCAATTGAATTAGGGAATATGAAGTCTCTGATTTAGAATTGAGCAACAATCAACTCAATGGTTCAATTCCTTCATCGTTGGGTGATATGAAGTCTTTGAATACCCTTTATCTGTTCACAAATAAACTCTCTGGACCCATTCCAATTGAATTAGGGAATATCAAGTCTCTAACTGATTTAGAATTGAACGAAAATCAACTCAATGGTTCAATTCCTTCATCGTTGGGTGATTTGAAGTCTTTGCATACACTTTATCTGTTCAGAAATCAACTCTCTGGCCCCATTCCAATTGAATTGGGAAATATGAAGTCTCTTCATGAATTAGATTTGAGCGAAAATCAACTCTCTGGACCCATTCCAATTGAATTAGGGAATATGAAGTCTCTTAATGTATTAGATTTGAGCAACAATCAACTTAATGGTTCAATTCCTTCATCGTTGGGTGATTTGAGGTATTTGAATACCCTTTATCTGTTCACAAATAATCTTTCTGGACCCATTCCAATTGAACTAGGGAATATAAAGTCTCTCACTACATTAGATTTGAGCGAAAATCAACTCAATGGTTCAATCCCTTCATCATTGGGTCACTTGATGTCTTTAAATATCCTTTATTTGTACATAAACAAACTCTCTGGACCCATTCCAATTGAATTAGGGAATATGAAGTCTCTCAATGTATTAGATTTGAGCGAAAATCAACTCTCTGGACCCATTCCAATTGAACTGGGGAATTTGAAGTCTCTAACTGATTTAGAATTGAGCAATAATCAACTCAATGGTTCAATCCCTTCATCGTTGGGTGATTTGACGTCTCTGAATATCCTATATTTGTTCGAAAATCAGCTCTCTGGACCCATTCCAATTAAATTAGGGAATATGAAGTCTCTAACTGATTTAGAATTGAGCAATAATCAACTCAATGGTTCAATACCGTCATCGTTAAAAAACCTGAGAAGCCTTCAGATTCTGACTCTCCGTGTGAACAAGTTATCCGGTCCTATACCACAAGGAATCGGAGGTCTACAATTGGTTAATCTACAGTTGGAAAAAAATCAATTGTCTGGCCAATTGCCTGATGATTTGTGCCAAGGGGGAAAGCTTCAAAATTTATCCGTAAATCATAATCAACTCTCTGGTCCTATATCAAGAGGGCTGTGGGATTGCCCCAACTTAATAAGAGCAAGGTTTGATTTTAATAAATTTAGTGGAGATATATCGAATAGTTTTGGTGTCTACCCAAGCTTAAATTTCTTTGATGTCAGTCATAATAAATTTCATGGGCAACTATCTAAAAACTGGGGTAAATGCAAAAAATTGACTACATTAAAGATGGATATAACAGCATCAGCGGTAGCATACCACCGGAGTTTGGAAATTCAATTCAAGTGCTTGATCTTTCTTCTAATCATTTGGTTGGTCAAATTCCAAAGGAGTTTGGGGAGATGAAAAGTCTGTTAAATTTAAACTTGAGCGATAACAACCTTTCAGGTGTTATACCTCAAGAGCTTGGATCACTGCATGGCCTCCTTACTCTTGACCTTTCCAGAAATAGGTTAAATGGGTCATTACAAAGATATATTGGTGATTGGGTACAAATCAATCACATGTATCTTTGTGATAACAAGCTCAGCGGAAAGATACCATCGGAGATCGGTAAATTAAGTCAACTCAATGTTCTTGATTTATCTTGGAATTCACTCACAGAAGGGATACCATCGGAAATTGGAAGTTTAAAAAGTCTGGAAATGATGAATCTTTCTCACAATAAGTTATCTGGTTCTATACCTAATGGTTACCTTCCTCAATTACTATTGTGCATCCAATACCATACTAGGATCGCCTTTTGTATACACCAAAGGAGGTCTTATACAAGATAACTACAAATATTCTAAAGTTATTAATTCTAGACGTATCTTTCTATACTATATCTGACTTATTCAATGATAAGTCAATACATATTACTTCACAACGTTCTTTTCACTTGGCAAGTCTTATCTTCATGCTAGTAATTTAACCTCCTTCAGCAGTCTTAAGTTAGTACTGGCAGTACTAACTTTCTTCTAGCAGTACTAACTGGTTAGTACTGGCAGTTGTAATCTTGAGCAGTACAAAGTCTTTGGCTTGGAATCACAAAGTGTAATGCGAGTGTAGATTCCAACAGTAAAGCTGTGTTCCACTGTTCAAAGGTATCGATGGAATTAAGGTGAGCTCTCTGAGATTACATGAGAACACGTTAAAAGGACCAATTCTGGAAGAAATATCCACACCACTTCACAAAGACCACACCATCGTCAAGTGCCGCGTCTTAAGCCTTGAGGACAAGGCTCATTTAAAGGGGAAAGACTATAACACCCCGTATTTTAGGGTCATTGTATGTCGTCAATAAATTCACTATTTATTTTTAGTATTGTACGCGTTTGCTTTTAAATTGAAATCGTTAAGTTAAATCGCGTAAGCTAAAAAAATTATCGTTCAATGTAAACGGGCATCAAACAATTAAATGTTTGCATCAAGCAAGTGTTAGATAATTATTTAGAGGATAATTATTGACTTTGCATATTTTATTTTTTATTGGTTACGTAAAGTGTTTACGTGTCACGATAAAATACGTTTAGGCGTACCCGGAACCACCAAAACTTTTCTACGCTTCAACAAATACCCATCTTTATACCTAATACCCAAAGTTTCATAAAAATGCACCTATGTTACTCACCTTAATCGAATTTTACACTACAAGAACTAAACTAAAACCTATACTTTACTACTTTACACATTATACTTTAAAGCTACAACTTGTAACTTTAATATTATACTAGATATTTTGCAAGATATCAAAAATCAAATTGTACTTCCTCCCCTCCCTAAAAATTTGGTAAACAGCATAGTCCCAAGGGGACACATAGCACACAAAATCACCAACTTGACCTTTGTTCAAACCTTTATCATTTAAACCATAAGGACTTTCTTCTATCTTGACCAAAGACTTCCTTATTTCCCTCAATGTGTCCTAAGACTTTCTAAGTGTTATTGACTAGTTAAGGAAGTATATATACATGCAAGACTTAGATAGAACACACACACTTCATTTTTTACTAGAAAAACTCACTCATTCTCTCCCTTTCTCTCCTATAGGCCACTGCCAAACCAAAAACCCCTACACAATCCATAACAAATTTATTTACAACACATACAAGTATTCCTACAACATATCTAAGATATCCTAAGGTGTTTAGAAGGTTTGGTTTAGAGTTTACAAGTGTTAAAGCAAGAAGGTTCAATATTAGTGTTTTCCTTAGAATTAGGGTTTTCTTAGTCTTGGAAGCTAGGGTTTGTTTACTAAACAAGGGTTTAGACATTGTTGTTCATCACCATACATCTTATTAAGGTTATCTAAAAACCTTAATCTCTTTACATTTATGAAAGTTACTGTTCACATCAGACATATATATTTTGAAAACATCATTAATTTTATAGAACTTTTAATTACGAAGACGTGCTCAAAGAATCACTAAAAACAAAGTTAAAACGAATAAAATACGACATTTACGAGTTTACGACGATTAATTTTATAAAAGTATATGAACAGTAAAATCACTATTCACTAGTAGGTTGGAAATATGAAAATGTAATATTTTGATAACTCGTTTTAATACGAAAGTGTGGACATAAGAAACGGACTTAAAACGATAAAGTTACGTCATTTTTACTAAAGAGATATTTATAAACGTTTTTACTTTATAAATATGATTTCACAAATACAATTAGATGGTGATGTAGCTATATAGAATTATATGTGGTATTAGTTAATCAAAGTTCTTAGTACTTATATGACATATATTTAATTAGGTTGTATTCGGTCATTATTGTGACACATTTTCTGTTATACTTGGATTATTCATTCACTCGAGGTGAGTTCATAGCCCCACGTTTTACATTCTAATGATTTACAAGTTTTAGGGTGAGAAACATATGCATGTTTTACAATTGGACGCAAGTGGAAATTTTACATTACGATTACGTGTTTGCCTAAGTAGCGATAACCATCTGAGCCCATTATCATAAACTGTTAATTACTTGTTGTGAGCGCGAATGTTATAAATAGATCTAATTGGGATTAACATCCCCGTTCGGGTGACTCATGCTCACTGTGCCGGTATGCCGGACAACGAACGTATACCATGTCAGACATAGGATGTTGCGGGTTAGAACATCATCACGGGCAATGTTGGCAATTTATATTGCAATTCACACATGTCGAGCTTTAGTGTCATGAGCTTAGGGAAACGTAATTACATTTTATGATGTTTGCATCTGTTGCATTATCATGGGGAAATCTTGCGGTCCTACATTATATATTTTACAAACCTATGAATTCACCTACATTATTGTTGACATTTTAAAGCAATATTTTTTAGGAGATTAATAAGGCACGAGGTGCAAGGGATACATTAGTGGTTATATTTTGGATGTCACAAGCATAAAGATTTGTTTGCATTACATTTTAGGAAACATTTGTTATGGACTAAAATCTTTGTAATTTGTATTACGAACTAGTGAAGCTTCGGGCTTTTGTAACAAACACTTTGCTAAATCCAATGTATTGGTTTTAAACGACTTTTTGGTCGTTCTTATATATATCTTATGCTATTGATCTGTGAAGTACCACCCCCAGACCCATATTCCGCTGCGATCCATTTTAAGGGTGTTACACGAAGGGTCGCCTCTTGATGAGGTGTCATTTTATACACTTTTTCGGGGTCATTTAACCTCCTAAATCATGCAAATATGCCCAAAATACGTGCTTAATCGTTTCTTTTTGTGTTTTTAGCACTTGGATAGCATTTGGAGGAAATACGCGTGACTTGGACTCAATTTAGGAAGAAACAAACAAGAATTCAACTCTACACTAAATTTGATATCAAGAGGGCATACAACGCGTGGAGAAAGCATCACAAAACATTGTGACGGTGTGAGACTGCTCAAGCGACAGTGTTAGAGATTCTGGTGACAGTGTCTGAAGTAACCAACTTAAAGAAGCCCATAGAAGATTCAGCGGGTTGACGACGTCGTAATTAACAAGCAACGCCATTGCGATTACTTTTCTTCATATACAACCTTAGTTTTTAGGGTTTGAAGAGTGGAATTCATGAGGAATACTCAGGGAACAATTTTTATTAGTGTTTAGGTCATTTTTAGGGTTTTATTACCCTATTGTATCCAACATTACTCCATATTTAATTAAAGTGAAGTTCTTCTATCCCTTTAATATTTCAATATGTCTATTATTGTTTGATTAATCGTTCTTCGCTTTCAGTTAACATGTTAGGCTAAGTTTATTAGTGTTGCTTATGATTGCATGAAATTTAGTTTGTAATTACTTTTACTATTGCTTCTTGTTGGTGGTGTGCACGTTAGGCTCTAGAAAACTAGCTTCTTTATTGATTACGAAGACGTCTTAGGAAACGTGATTGTGTAGAAAGGATACCATAGCAATAGTCTTCATACTACCTTGCCCTAATATGGTTGATCACCTTTTAAGTGTTTGAATGCGTGTAATATACTCTTGGGAGCCTTGTAATAGTCTACCTTACTTGTGCGTTGTCTTAACGGAATATTGCATAGAAAGTGGGTTCGTGTTATTCGCTTGTGAATTAGGAAATACTTATACATTACATCGTAAGGGTGACGGGCAATAGGATTAGGAAAAGCAAACTAAGGAGTAGTACATGATTAAGTGAGCACGTTTATTTAACCTATACGAGTTTCCGCATAGTTATATTAGATTAGAATCAGATTAGTAGTTTAATTAGTTTAAATCACACCCCCTTCAAAACCCGGGATTTACTTGCTATCTAAAAAAATATAAAAACAAACAAATAATCTTCCCTCAACCCTTAGACCTTAGTGACATTCGATTCGAGCCTACCCAAACTATTCCCCTAGATAACGATCAATCCTCAAGGTCTTGCATATACTACATTACAATGATTAGGTACACTGCCTAGGGGATTGTAAAACTTCGGTTTGCAATCCACGCACATCAAGTTTTTAGCGCCGCTGCCAAGGAATAGTCTAGGTTTTGGATTCAACTTAACTTAGGTCTACTCATAAGATTCTAATCAAGCAAGATTTTATTTTCTTTTTAATTAGCTTTCTCGTAGTCTATCTTTTTCTTTATTCCCTTTGTTTTGTAAACGTTCTCTTTCTTTGACCACCATCGGAGATGAAAATCCTATCTGTACTTTAGGAGATTATTCCCGACCTAGCCACGAGGGCTATTGAAACACCATTGAGCTCCCCAATGGGAACAATATGGTGCCTCTCCGATCTGACACCATTCGATTGGTGCAAAACGGATGCTCATTCTACGGACTTCGGTCTGAAGATCTAAATCAACATCTTAAAGATTTTCTAAAACTTGTGGACTCACTTGACCTTGATGTTGCAAATAGGGAAAGGATGTGACTGCGTTTATTTCAATTTTCCCTTCGCGATCAAGCTAGCAATTGGCTTGAATGTCTTCCCATGGGATCCATCTCCAGTTGGGAGGATCTCACTACCCATTTCCTTGCTCAATTCTTTCCACCAGGAAGAACTGCTAAACTCCGTAATGACATCTTGATGTTCCAACAACACCAAGGTGAATCTCTTTCCGAAACATGGACTCGTTTCAAAGACTTACGTCAAAAAGTCCTTCATCATGGCATCGATCTTTGGCTTCAAATCCAAATTTTCTATGATCACGTCTCTTTTCATCTTAAGTTTGATATTGAATACGCCGATGGCGGCAAGCTCCGCGATAAGAATGTCGAAGAATCTTGGGAAATCATAGAGAATCTCGCTCTTTACGACCATGAGGGTTGGAATGATCCAAGAGACTTCGCTAAACCGGTCAAGGCAATTTCTTTACCTCAAATACACCAAAAACGGCCGACCGACGACTTCTTAAGCTTGAAGATCAAATTAGCTAATTGCTAAAGTGATTAAGAACGACACCTAAAACGAGCTCGACGCACGTTACTCAAGCATATGCTAAGTGATGTGTTTCAAAAGCTTTAAATTTATAAGACTAAAATTATCGGATTATTACATGAAAACACACGGGTAAAAGTATAACCCACATATGTAGTATAACATTTTAGGTAAGACCAGGTCGTCCACAGGGATTTAATTTGTGTTCAAATAATCGTAGTTAAAATAAACTTTAACAATTTTGAAATAGACTGAGTTGGATTCAATAATGAGAAATATGACTACTCGGATAGTTCCATATAATTCCTAAGCAATGGTGACGATTACGATCTCAGATTCGAGGTTGTTTATTTATAAAAAGGTTTTCTCGTCAAAAAACGTTTTCACAAATTAATATGTTTAACTTAAGACTTATATCTAGTTAACTTGATTAAATGTGTCACTCAGGTAATCCACTTACTATTATATCAAATCTATTTTGTTTATCAAATAACGTAAGCAGATTTCTCCAACCAAATGATAAAGATCGTAGACAAATCTTTAAAACCATATAACATACAACAGTTCTTTCGACCTATACCTTTATATGCATACAATCAAAGTTGATAAGATAAGACACAATAAGATTTCAACATAAGCTTAAGCTTAAGAGGATCACAATGATGCCAAATGCTTATTTATTATATTAACATCACCGAGTAGTCATGAGAGATTTAGCCTCTCATGGCTATGAAGTTCATAACAAAATAAAATAAAGAAACAAGAAGCATATTATGCTTGGGTAGGAAAATAGATCAAACTCCACCCTTTACAAGTATCGGATCTTACTTAGATCTTTATTTTACTAAATACTATGATGTTGTTCTTCATTCTTTGTATTCGATCTTCAAACCCAAGTGTTGGTGAAGATATTTAAGAGAGATTTGTATGATGAAGAGTATAAGGGATATATCAAATGGTGTGAAATTCGTCTCTATTTATAGGCTGAGAAGAGGACAAAGTGCGGCGCACATTATAAAATGTGCGACGTACTTAGCTTAAGTCGGTGCAATTTCATTTAATGCTGATAGGAAGTGCGACGCACTTTTGTAGAAAACCTGCATACTTGGGGTGTAAATGCAAAGTTCATTTAATTCACTTTATCTATTTAATTCAAAGGTATGTGCGGCGCACATTCTGGAAAACCGACGCACTTCTTGTCATTTTCAGCTTTAGTCCTTTCTTTTCTTCTAACTTGTCTTTCGATGAGTATAAACACTTGTATTTTGATCTTTTTGAACTTGGGATGTCTTCAAGTGAACATGCACATATTTCATGCTATTAAGTGCCAGTTCACGAGAAATGATAAAATATATACAAATAACGCCGCTGAAAACATGTATAATTTAGGCATTATCACTAAGGTAATTTCTTAAACCGCACGCTCATAAAACCTTAACGATCCACCAAGGCAAAATTCTTTCACTTTTAAAAAACGTGCCCATCCGGAACCCCAACACCAAACCCTTGAACCAAGTTTTGAAGCCCGAGTGCAAGGTTACATGGCGACACATACGGTAAGAATAGAAAGGTTCAAAAAAGCCATCTTTCAGTAGAGAGAGGAGATCAATGATAGAATGCCGAAAATGTTTGGACTTTTAAAAGAGCTTACAACAAGTTGGACTCCGGAAAAAGTATTAGTTAGAGAGGAAGCTAGTAATCCCATTACTAAGTGCGTTAATGCCATCTCCCTTGTTAAAATGGAGAAATATAAGAATATTGAAAACAACGAGGTTGTCGATAAGAGCGTTATAGAACCTAGTGAATTGAACTTAGTAGAGCCTACTGAGTTAGTTGATAGGAAAAAGGAAATAGAAGACGGAACAGGTGATAAGTTAGTTAGGAGTATGAAAGAGGAGCTCACTTGTAACAACCCGAGTTTTAGGTCAACGTCTATCCCGATCTAAGATAACTATTTTTAGTAACGTAAATAATTATAGTCGTTTATGCTATGTAAGGTTTGATGAGAATTTCCTTTTATAAGGTAATTTCAATCCGTGGTTGAGTTTCTATTTGTTTTTAGTGTCTAAGAAAGTCATAAAAATGTATTTTGTAGCTCCGAGAGCGTAAATATGTTATTTTTGTATTTTACGACGTTTCCCCTAGTTTTTGTAAAAACCGTATTTAAAGGTTATGTTTTACGAGGTTTAACAATTTATTTAATATTTTAAAGAAAAATTAGTGGGACGGATTTAAAATATCTATAAACGTGGTGTGACCCGAGTCTTTGGCTGATTTTATTTATATAAAAAAAGCTTTGTACTAACTTTAAAAGAGATTAAGGACGGAGGGACTAGTTTTGCTAAGTTTCTAAAGTTTCTTCCTATAAATAACACCATACACACACTTATAATTTTTACAAATTTTTTTTTGTCCTCCTCCTCTCTCCCTCTCTTCGATCGGACACCACACAAACACACACTTTTCTGGCTTATTTTCCGACATGCAATTAAATCCAATTATACCATCTTAATCCTTGTTTCAAGAGCTACAAATCCCACTATAGAAACCTCACATGCAT
The DNA here is from genome assembly GCA_026074375.1 of Tanacetum coccineum. Classification (NCBI taxonomy): domain Eukaryota; kingdom Viridiplantae; phylum Streptophyta; class Magnoliopsida; order Asterales; family Asteraceae; genus Tanacetum; species Tanacetum coccineum. Next base: position 21,528 of record BQNB010029418.1, on the reverse strand, counting down.
TAAGTTTTGAAGAAGTTAGATTTTTGGTTCGTTCTTGTAGATTTCGAGTATAAAGGTGTGTTTATTAGTGCCAGATTAGTGTTTTAAGCAATTGGTTGTATTGAAAAAGGTTCGGTTTGGTTGGTTTTGGGTCTCGTCTGTACGGTTCAACAAAGGGGAAAATGAAATTGAGTTTTGTTATTGCTTTGTGAGTATTCTAGTTATATTCTTGTGTTGATTTAATTATGGTTATTGCATGTATATGGTTATTGCTAGATGATTCAAGTACGGAAATTATTGAAA
>BQNB010029418.1:2032-15258 GCA_026074375.1 Tanacetum coccineum | reverse complement strand
CGTCATTTTCAAACCGTAACTCCGATTAAGCTCAAACCAGTGAGCATGGTTAGATATTTGAGTCCTCTACAACTTTTAGTTTTACATAATTAGGGGTCACTATACAAAAATCTGGAGATAATAGCCATTTACTACAGGTGTGCAGAATCTGCGCACCTTTGTTATTTTGGCTATAACTAATTCATCCGACATCGAATCGGGTCGAGCCACCCGGCCAAATGATCATAAGAGATAGGGCTATATCCCTATATTTTTACCTAATACCTAGAACATACTGATTTTCCACAATATCTCCATGTTTGCTACTATTCTAAAACAGAATTTACCACCATTACCTAAGGCTTGTTTAGCTTGCATTTTTTTATGTAACAAGTATGTACAACACATAATCATGTCATAAAACTTGCACAAGGTATGTAGTATATCAAAAGGAAAGGAAAAACATGAAATCTAAACATAGTCTTATAAATTTTTTGATGGAAACACAAGAACCACTATCCTATGTCTTCTAACCACCAACTTAGTCTTCAATCTTCAACCAAACTTGTTATAACCTTAGAGAGTTCTTGTACTTAGCCTTCTAGTTCAGCCTTTAATCTTGTGTGTCTCTTATTATGTATAGATTTAGCTTACATATCAACTAAGGAAACTTAGTAGTAAAGAAAACAAGTACATGAGTTTGTTTTTGATGACAAGGAGTAATACACAAGGCCACATGGCCTTGTGGTGCCACATATATGCCACCTCATGGTGAGGTGGTGTGGTGTTTGGTTGCTTGCTTGCCAAGATAAGTATAGATTTTTATGGGGTATAATTTGGTCCCGGTAATTACTAATGTTAAGTCGTTAAGTCACGAAACTTAAAGTCGGGTAACATAAAAATACTATGCTTATAAAAATCTTAAAACTTATCAATATACCCTTACTAAGTATATTAGATGAGTTATAAGTTTAACAGAATACATAGACGTTGTTAAAACCTATAAACATATATTTAAGTTCGCGTAAAATGTAAAACGTACAATGTTTACATAAAATGGCAAAATAGCAATAGTACATATGAAATATAACTATAAGAAAATAAAATGTCTAGAACACCTAGACTAATCATAGTCTAATATTGTTTATGATTTAAGCTTACGTGATTGAATTTACATAATTACTTATAAAAGTAATATCATTTAAAATTAAAATAATAATAAGTGAATACGAATAGTTAAATATTAACCTGAATTATACAAGTTGCTACATATACCCTCTTCGTTCAAAGTCTGTCATGTTTGATAATTTTTTGCACTTTCGTAATTATGTTAAAAACCAATTCAAATGCGAAATAAAAAGCTTTAGATTAGCATTGTTAGATCTATATGCTCAAGGTAGTAATAAACTATTTGTAGAGTTAAGTAGACCTCTCGCAACGATAAAAGATAAGATATTTTAGAGTAGTAGATGAAGTTAGTAAGCTTTAACAGAGATACATAGACGTTGTTATAACCTTATAAACATATATAGAGAAGGTCGTTTACGTCAGGAAGTGTCTGTATTTATTGTATTCAAACCATAACTGTATATACCCGCGATAGGGTTGTGTACTATACTTAGAAAGATATAAGATTTTCTGGGTACTGAGAAGCTGTACCTATTCTGTAGATGCGCCTTATTTAGAGAGGAATCTTAGTGTCATGCCTAATTATTTATTAGGGACTTGTTAGTAGATATATCCTTTTAGTTAAGTTGTAGATTCTCAAGTATTCAACCTCTTTAATCTTTAGGAGATTATACTAAAGGTCTAACTTGTTTGTTGGTTATTGCTATTATAGCTTAGACTATAAGTTATTTAGCAGTTACAGTTTCTTTAGAGTTTTTTTTTAATGTACTTTTTAGCGAAATAAACATATAAAGTTAGGTAAGATTTAGTTAGCACTCACACCTACCTTTACTCGATAAGGCCGATCGTCTCACTATGATGTTAGGATCAATGTCAACTTGATGTAGATAGAAAGTAGAAGTTTAGTTAGCCCCAGGTAGAATGCTCAGTAGAAACTTACTTACTCTATAACCTTAATCTTAGTTTTTTTGTGTTTCACGTTGTATTGATAGTCAGCTTCCGAGTAATAGTTGATTTCTAAAGTAGTCGCTTAGCAAAGATCTGAGTTATAAGTTTAACAGAACCGCACATAGCAAGTGTTGTAAATGTCTAGATAGAACTTAATATTTAAGTTCGCGTTCATCTTTGTCCTTCCGTGTTATGTCTCAGAATGATTATGATTCTTCTGCATCATCATAGTGAATTCTACAAGTCCGTATTAAGTTAATCGTGTATAGGACTACGTTAGTTAGAGTCTATTTTATCTTTAGATTTGTATTCCTCGTATACTAGAGATATTTTATCTATTAGCTAGTTTAGTCTTATCTCGTTAGTTTTTAGATGAAGTGCTATACAATATTGGGTACTTATTGTTATAATTCTTTTCCGTCCTCCTCAAGTATATCTAACAGAAGAGTCTCTTCAATTTAGAGTCTATTAGTGATAGTTTAGCTTTAAGGTGCTTAGATGTGTTAATAAGTTTTAAAGAATACATAGACGTTGTTTCAAACTTATAAACTATATTTAAGTTCAAATCTATTTTTATTTTCTAGAATTAAGGTTAAGATGAAAGAAATTACAGTATGAGAAGATAGACATAAAGTAGTGATTAAGTAGAGAAGTTATAGATTACTCATTTTTTAATGTTAAAGTGATGAGTTCTAGGTCTAGAGTACATTTACTCCTACAGAGTAAGAGCTTAAGAGAGGAAGTTTTTGTAAGAGAGTAGAAGCGAAGAGTCTTTTATTTTTACCTAACTTTTTTATGTCAGTGATTTCTTTTCGAAGTATATGAGATCTCTTTTTTTAGTACCATAAGCGCCATTTAAGAGAAAGAAATAAAAGATTATTAGATAAGATACTTAGAATGATTATGCATAAAACTATTTTATTTGAAATTAAGTATATTTGCTTCCTTTATATTTAGCAATTAGTATATAGTAGAGATTTAAAAGAGAGAAGGACCTCGTTTAGTAAGTGTAGAGAGTAATAGTGTAAAGTTAGTTTATAAATCTTATGGAGTATCGAGGTTTAGAAGCTATAATGTAGTTATAGGCTTTGAGAATTATTAGTCATTGTTTAGTTGGAGTAGTGAAAGATACAGTGAGGATGGAAGTTGGCTTATTTGGCTTATCTTATTAGCGAGTACTTCTTTATTAACAGTAGTAATCTAGAACTTAGATTGAGTTATAGTTTAACAAGAATACATAGACGTTGTTTAAAACCTATAAACATATTTAAGTTTTTATCCTTTCCTTTTATGTATCTTTAGAATGAGTTATAAGTTTAACAGAATACATTTTAGAAGAGTACGAGATTAGAATGTAGATGAGTTATAAGTTTAACCTATTTGTTTTTAAATATAATTTCCTTTAGTTTTTAGATATTTTTAAAAGAGAGAGATGAGTTTTAGTTTACAGACAGTACGAGACAGTTGTTAAAACTATAAACATATATTTAAGTTCGCGTAAAAAGTAAACGTCTATGTTTACATAAATTATCTAACATTGCTCAATTAGTTAGAGTAGATTTTTCTTTGAGATTTTGATAGATAGAGTTAGAGATTAAGTACTAATTTATTCTTTTTAGGTAAGATCTTTTTTTTTTTTAAACATTTTAGTGATTTTAGAGTTAGTAGAGTGTTATAGAATTCTATCTTGAAAGTAGGAATAAAAAGATAGTTAAAGTAAGTAGATAGCACTCATAGCAGTGAAATAAATTAAGAAGTATGATTTTTATTAGCATTTGGTGTTCTTTATTATTTAACCCCCCCCCCACAGATTCCTCCCTCCCACCAAACTCCGCACCTGACCAATTACCAACCCCCCCCCCCCCCCGCGAGATGGATAGTAGATATGAAAAGGTTAGAAGAACTCAGAGAGAGATTTGTGAGATTAGAGTGTATTCGAGAAAACTAGAAGCTACGATTTTAAGATAGTAATGTGGAAGCAGGGCTTTTTCTACTAAGTAGTCTGCTAAGAAGGAGAAGCTCTAACGAAGAAAGAGATAAGTTATGCTCTGCTTGCACTTTGATCGTTAATGCTTATATGTTACTTGTCTCTAGAATGGATGACGAGGATGAATTGTTTTACTATTTTAAGCATCACAGACCCGTCTTAAGTTCCGATTTCGAAGGAAGCCCCGATAACTCTCTATGTTCTGTGTGGTCTTCTTACACTTTGTATATAGATTATGGGGGTATTGAGCCACTCTTAGCACATATTTCTCGCCAACGGAATCGGGACGAAATTGAAGTAAGTAAAAGTCTAGTGTTGAGAACCTTATCCTAATCCCAAGTGAGTTCGAGGGTATTTCCGACGATACGTGTGATGTGCTTAATTGTAATAATAATTGTGTTAATGTTGAGTCTGATCTTTTAGAATCCTTGAGTAGTAAACCGTCCCACTCCCGCCCCCCCCCCCCCTGAGATACTTCGATTGTGTTATTCTTCTAAGATAGACCCTATTTCAAGAGGGGTTCGACAGGTGAGATAAACTTTTCGTATTGCTTCCAATTCATGGGAATTGTTGAAGGTTCCGTTAGTGGATAGTTTTAAAGTGTCTCAACATTTATGTGACCCGAGTCTTAGTAAGTTTAAACATGAGTTTCGATTCAAATGATGATACTTCGAGTGATGACCGATGATTTGAAGACGTCCGAGTCTCGTTCGGTAGAGACCTTGGAGAGGTAAATGAAGTCGATCCAAGAGAATGATTTTGATTTAGTTAGACTCATGTGCTTAGCAAATCCAATGCACGTTGTATTTATCGATGAGAAATTTATAAACGTCATCGTCTTATTGTTGTTTAAATTCGATAACTTTGAAAGAGTAACCCTTACTCCGGTATTCATTGTCGCTCTCGAGTCTCTCTTAGCCATGTTTTCCTCTTATGCCCTCATTCTAGATAGTAGGATTCGTCCACGAAAACTTCTTCTTTCTTTTTTGGATATTCTCTCAGCGGATTAAGTAGGAGATTTTAATAATGAGTGAATATAATTTACCCGTTTCGAGTCTTTGTAGTGCTATGATTCATTCAAGAAGAGAAGAGATAAGTTGGCTTAGTACCATATAGTACTCCTGCTAAAGTTTCAGTCTCTTTACTAGCCCGAGTATGAGTCTTTGCAGATACGTTTGATATTACATCCATTTACTGTCCTCCTTTCAGAACCACATAGGATGTTTGTACTGATATGCTTTATTAATGATGATCTTCTTGACTCAGGTGGAGAAGGTGATAATTTAGTCTGTGTGAAGAGGACGATTCCTTCAATTTTACCGATCAGTCGTTATCAATTTCTACCCATTTCTCACCTATTATTCCTCGACGGTTTCTTCGCTTATCTTGATCCACAGGGAGTGAAAGGATCTCATTTTATGATAACCAGTCTTTACATCTCAACATTCATTTTTCTTATAGCCGTTGGCCTTTTTATGCAAGTTTTTTTCTTCATATTTGACTCTCTCCAAGGACGAAATTAAATTCTGGGTGATCGATTCGGTATATTTCGTAAAGGTCTGCGACTCGGTTATAAAATAAAGTAAATACAAAAGCTAAATAACCCTATAAAAAAACTCGACAACAAAGCGCTTCGTTCAACTGTTTTCCTCTGGGAGATATTTACTCCCATGCTTATACTTTAATGTTCTATGTTCTTTCTTTATTTCATTCAAATTAATGTGTTGTGTTGACGAGAGGATTTGTACTCTGTTCCGATTTCTCTGATGTTAAGTGAGTGATGTGTTTGAGGTGTGAGATTTTTGTAGGATCCAATCCCAAAAATTCTTTGGAGCTTAATCGTGTTTGCCGGTTGATTTTATCCGTTAAAAAACTCGAGCTTTTTAGACTGTATCTGTTGTGTGAAGATTAGTTTGGGGAGATCACCATATCCTTTCATCTTATCGATTCACGTTTATCTTTGCATTCCTCATAAACGGCTTAGAGATTTACGTAGTAGAGACCGACATAAGACTTAAAACCATTTTGTGGAGGAGACAATGTTCATTTTTAGAAATACTATAGTATTATAAGAGTTTTTCACTAAATTTGCACTGTCTTCTAGGGTTTTCTATATGGGTCAAAAGGGAATGTCTATCGATTTGATGTTGCCTGCTTATTGTTTTGTTGTTAAAAACTCCCGTTTAAATAACGGCACTACTTTATTTAACTCCTGTGTTAAATTTTTTAAAATTTCATGTGTCTTCAAAAATTTGGTTAAATCTAAAATTTTTTTGTCGTTTGCTAGCGGTTTCGAGACCGTAACGTCATCCTGTTATTGATCTGAGAAGCTAATGAAGCGAAAATCATAGCCGCTGTTAGAAATTTTCTGAGAGGCATTTTAAGCTTGGATATATTATCACTGACTATTTGGATGTGACGTGTTTTTAGAAATTAAAATTTTTGGTTTTGCGATATTTAAGAGTTACCGATACCGTGCTGTTGGATGGATATCCGTTTTTTTAATGAGTGAGAAACCGTAAGTTTATATTTTATTTCGAGAGCTTGATAAGTTTTTATTTTATTTTTCATTTTTGTAATTTTTTAAGTACTTCTTCCGCTTTGGTTGCCGATAAATGTAGGACTTAATAACTCGTGATTTGTGTATATAGACATAGTACCAAATACGCGGGCTTTAGGCCTTTTGGGCCGAAATTCTTTAAAATACTAAGTTAATTAAAATCGGTCCAAGTCCCTTCCCTTTTCTTGTTTTCAGCCGAATACCCAAGACAAACCAGCATATTTATATATATGTGTTATACTAATTATTTTTTTTTTTTGATAAACCTATGTACTTGGTATATACACAACCACTATATTTTTGGCAAATTTCTATAAATCCTTCCCTACTAAATTTTTTTAAAATAAACCAACACAACTCTTTATCGCACCTCCTCTTCTTATTAGGCCAAAACCCAAGCCAAACTCAAAACTATTGCCTATTTTTCTGTCAACCTCATGTAAATTACTCGTATTTTTCACTTCTAGCTTTTTCTTTTTTAAACACTCCATAGATAACACACACAATCACATACTAAAAAAAAAAAACAAAAAACCAACAGACTAAATAGTGCCCTCTTTTCTCTCCTACTGTGGAACGAAACACACGTAACTAACACCATTTATCATCTGTATTTTCATTTAAATCGTCTCACGATATTAAATCATGTAAACTTTCCAAATCAATTGTTCGTAAGTAACTAACATTCAAGAACAACACTCAAAATACACCTATGAATGAATTTTCCTAAATCTCTGATTTTTAAGGTTTTCTTGTTTACAATGTGTGGAAGGAACGCCAAGAGTCTAGGTTTTGTGTTGTGGGTCTTCATAATTTTCGGAGAAGCCATAAGGAGATACAGAGAATGCATGAAGATAGAGTTTTTGTGATTATTGTCATTATTTCTAAATCAATTCTTCTTTGGCCTGTGAGACTTCACTATTCTATATTTTAATTAGGACTTAATTTTGTGTTTTTTGCATGATTCTTGATTTGTTTCACTTTATCAATAATTTACTTGGTATATTGGATTTATTTGCTTCTATTTTGATATATATAAAGAGGTTATCTGAATATGTATATGGTATATTTTTGTAAGCCCTAATCTTCTTTTTATTAGTCTTACCTTTTTATTTCTTGTTTTCTTTAATTTTAATTCATGAAAATGGAAGTTTGGTTCCGGAAATAATGTGTTTGTATATTTATTAATGTGTCTAATAATTAGTTATGGCATTGGGTTAGGTCTTAGATGATTAAAATAAAGTTTAAAAAGGTTTTGAGTTAAAATATGGGGACTGTTTTGAAAACAGTAGCTAAAACGTATCATAGCTCTAAAAATTTAGCTTGGGGTCTATGATTAAATTTCATAGGTGGTTAGATATATGTCTCAGCTCTATGGGATAGTTGGATGCTCAACCAATTGTTCCGGATGAGTGAGATATGGCCAAAATACGAAACTATGTCAAATCTGAACCTTCGATTAGGATACGTGTTTTTCTACAAAATATTGAACTAAAAGTTGGGTTTTTAAAACATGGACTTATACTAGACATCATAGGGAAGCTCCAGCACTTGGCCTCACGTTCGTTACTATTATAGATTTTGATTTATGACCGATTCCGTAAAAGTGTTTTATTTGGTTAACATTCTGTTGTGGTAGTCTGTCACTAAAATAGCAATTCTCATTGATTGGTAAAAGTTTAGATTGATTGGGCTAATGTTATGGAAACTAGATTAAAATAGCTTTCCATGGGCGAAAACCTCATGTTCACAGCCATTATAGATTAGGAGTTATGGTCTTTTCCGTAAGGAGTAAAATTCCAGTCGGTAAATTCTGGGTAGAGTCTTCAGGGGTAAAATAGTCTTTTCACTATGATTCTTAAACATTCAGTAAACGAGGCTTACATTTTTGAAAACTAGACTTCAAGGGCTTTCCAGAGGTGAAATCCTTGTGTTTGTACCATTTATAGAATTGGAGATACAAGTCCATGAACATGAGTCAATTTCAGAATATTAGTTTTTACGTAAATTACGTATTGTTTTTACTTTTATATTTTACTAAGTCACGTCACTCCTATAGGTTGTCGGTGATTGTTGGTGATTTGTTAAATTTTCTTACGTATTGTTTTTACTTTTATATCTTACTAAGTCGAGTCACTCCTATAGGTTGTCGGTGATTCAAGTATTTTTCTTAAACCCCGCGAGGGAGATGCATGCTAGTTTTTATAAAACGAACACAAGTAGGTTTTTCTCCTATGATTGGACCCGTATGTGAATATATGTTGTTGCTTGAGTAGCTTTCGTCATAAGACCCCAATCGTGAGCCGTCAACTACCTATGATGGGTAGCCGCTCATACAATTAATAGCGCTATGGGCTTGACAACCCGGTTCGGTTTTTGGGAAGTTTGTATCCGGGAAAGTGAGCACTCCCAATGTACGGACATATTGTATGGAGATTTGAGTAGGTATCTGACGAAAATACCTAACCTGGGGGCATTCATTGTATAATTAATTGATTATAAATTTCGTCAATGGGATCGGTGTCGCGAGCTCAATGCAACTGTTGGTTATTAGCTTGTCTGGCCCACAAGTCTATATGATGCTTATAAATATTATAATGCTTGTGTTCAACTCTCTTTCAACTGTTTATTACTTATAAAACCTATGAATTCACTCAACCTCGTGTTGACTTTTTAGCATGTTTCATCTCAGGTAATTGAAGTACGGAGGCTTGGAGGCAATAAAGAGGAGGATTTGCGCTAACATTTTGTGCATTACTTTAAAAATCCATTCCTTAACAAAAACTTAATTTAGTTTGTTAAAATCAAACTTGTTTTATGTATGGTAACGATCTCTTGGGACTACGCTTTTGAACTCTGATAAATATGGAATGGAATGGTTGTTTGTTTGTTTTAAAACGTCTCATTGAGTCGTTCTTTATGTCTTATGACTATTGTACTATTATTTAACACCCAAATTGTTGGTTCCGCTGCGTGTAAATTTGGGGGTGTTAAAGATTGGTATCAAGAGCCATAAGTTATAGAGAACTAGGTTATTTTCAAAAACCTAAACTATAACCGTCTTTTCTTATTTTCGTGCGCAAAGACTCCTCATAGTTCCTGCTCAAGTCGTTCTTGTGATTACCATTCTTAGTACTTATACCCTGCGGGTGCATTATTACTAAGTATTTATTGAATAAATACTATGATTCATATCGAAATATACATTGATTGGTAAACCTTATATTAAGGTTTTCTTTTGCATTTATTTACATGTTTAAATAAATCATTATTAAAAATGATCATATTCATTGTAATGCATTGCGTTCATTCGTATGTTGCATAAATTTTAAATATGTAGTGACCTTATACACTTATTTTCACACCGTGTCCGTGCAAGTATGCTGTCCGACTTCTTCTACTCACTTTTCTAAGCGTTATTTTTGTTAGGAATATTTGTAATACTTAGTTTCTGCTAGTAGGTATGTAGTTCCTACTGGTAGAGTAGTAGTTCCTGCTGGCAGGTATATAGTTTCTGCTGGTAAGGTTATTCTCATAGTTAGTACTGGTATGCTAAGTTTAGTTCCTACTGGTAGAATACTTAGTCCTGGTAAAGTCAAATAGTTATGCCAGGATAAGATTTTAGTTAGTTAGAGATGAGGATATGCATGAGCTAAATAAGGAAGATATTCATGCATATCAATCTCACGCGTTTTGAGTAAATGCACCCGTGCGTGTTATTTCCCTATTTAACTTCTTTAGTACTTATTATAGATTTCGAATTGCTTGTCGTTCTTTTTCCATGGTGCTATTACGCGAAAAATCTTGGCTTAAATTCGGAAATCGTATTGTGGTTTTCCAATCTTTTCGTTGGCTTATCATGGCCACCCGTTGACAACGACATCGAAATAGTTGTAACTTTCTTTATTCTACCGATCATTTACTTCCGACCCGGAGTTGTAACACTCGTTTATACTCCGAGGACGCCATTGTCATCTTGTGACTCATCGTCTAGAATGTGACGGTTGAATGGAATACGAATTTACTTGTATAAATTTTAATTATTATTTTTTTCATAAGAACCTCCTTGCTTCGGAAGCGCGACTCGTTAATGTTTTTGTCTTTTTTCCTTGTGCTCTTGTGATTATGAAAAAATCTGCGGGCATTGTTTTACTCTCAGCTTTGTCATTGGCATTATTGAAAATATATTTTTAAATGCATTTCATTATGCCGTTAATATAATTTATTTTTGGTTGTTTTGGAATCAATTTAGTCATGTGTGTATATAAGTTTTGATATTTTAATAGTGTTGATATACCGCTTAGTTGATGGGGGGTATGATTGTTGAATACTTGAGAATTTTGTGGATTCGATTGAAATTTTGAGGTGTCGTCCAAAATATTTATATTTAGTGCAGAAAATTTAAATGTTGTTAAGGATGTTGTAAAGATTTTTTATAAAAGCTAGGCTTAAAAATATGTTAGTACTTGTAAAGACGATAGTTTTGATAAAAAAAATTCGACCCGTAACTCTCAAAAATGAAGTTTTTGTGGCCATCCGAAGTTTAGAAATCGTTTAAAACAAATTCTGCACTATTTTTATAATTAGTTGCTGATACAGTTTTCGAGTGCCGTTTCAGGCCCTTTCTGGTCCGAATCGGCCTTCCGTTAAAACTACAAAGTTGTTTAAAATGCCGTTTTACTTTTTCGCGAGAACGTCCGAGTCTGAAATCGAGTAATAACGGGCCTAAAAGCTAGATCAAAATCTGCATTTTTTATTTTATTGAAATTGCATCAGATCTGATGGTAAGTGCAGTTTTCATATTTACGGTATCATTTTGGGTTCTGGCTTTAAACACGGTAGTTGTCCGGAATATCGTTTTGATAAAAAAAAAACTCGCGAAATTTGGTCTAAAAGTGCAAAAGTGTGGGGATTCTGGTCTAAGTACAGATCTGCGTTTTTGTAAAGATATTTCAACAACTATTTTCGAAAAATGAGCTGATACAATTTTTAACTTGAGATTCGGGCCCTTTCTGGTCCGAACCGGACTTTTGTTAGAACATAAAAGTTGTTTATTTTGATGATTTTTATAAAAACTCGCGAAATTTTGTCTAAAAACGCTAGATGATAGAAAAACATTGTGGTAAAAGTTAGTGGTTCGTCTTTTTGGAAGAATTGAAATAGTTGCTGAATTTTGTTAAAAAATTGGGTTTTAAGCGTTTTAGTGACCGTTTGAGCTTGCAAAATGTTAACGAATGTTATTATATGACTAATAAATTATTGGGTGCGTCCGATCATGTTTAAAAATAGAAAGTCTATTTTCGTAAACTTTAAGTATATAAAGACATGTTGCGGAAAATAAGAATAGTATATGAATAATGGATGGGTCGGTATTATCGGGGAAAATAATTATTTTATTTATCGAATATTAATGTCTTCGAAAGTTTGAACTTACTAAAATGGAACTTTCTAAAAATAGAAACCTTGTATTTATAATTTGACGACGGTAGATTGGGTTAAGCATTTGGTTTATTGGTGAGGTGTCGGTGTTAATTGAAAAAGTAATTTTTTATTTAACCGATATTAATGTCCCATAAATATCTGGGACCTTCTAAAAATGCAACCTTCTAAAAATAGAAAAACTTTCCTAAAATAGTTTTAAACTTTCTCTAAAGCACTGGTTGTCAATTTACTTAGGAAGTTCCACACATTGGGTTTCATTATTCTTTTATATATATGAGACTTATGTGTTTATTTATTTTATCTCCCATGTTACTAATGCGCACCATCGCTTTTGGGGCGGTTATAATATTCTTGTATTCGTATTCCTCCATCGCCATGTGATATCAAGTATCTCATGTGATTCGGCTAAACCCTTTTGAAGCCATATCTTATTGTAACCATTTCACCAATTAATTTGTAAGCCACTCTTTGCTACTCTCATGCATGCCACTCACTATTTTATAAGCTAATGTAATGTCACCTTATAAAATTTAAATTGCTTTCGTTTTACAAATTGTTTTACTTGGGTCTCATAAAATATTTGTTCTGACCTCTTAAAAATTTCTTGTTTATCTAGAAAATTACTTTACTTCCATATTATGAAGCGTTTCATACATTATTTCTAAACGGTATGGTTTATACAAAAAAAAAAAAAAAAAAAAAAAAAAACCTAATTTGACGAAACTGAGCATTGCATTGCTAGTCCTTTATTATACATAGCCTGATCACCTATGTGTAATTTAGAAAGAGCCATGCAAGGCTGAATAGTAGTCACCTAAAGATCTTGATAAAGACCAACTTTTTACCTGTTGTTCTGGAAAACAAAATTTTTGTGTGTTATGCAAGTGGTATAAATTGAGGGCATCCGCATATGTACCCCTATCTCTTCTCGAACGAATTCTCCATATGCGGGTACGTTCTGACTTAACAACCGTCGTTCTAATTTTCCTTTCATTTCTCTTCATGATGGAAATTCTTTAGGCCGCTCGTCTAATATTCGACCATTAATACCAAACTTAGAGGTTCTGACGTTTCTATGCTTTCTTCTCGACCCACCTTCTTTGAGTAACATTGGTAGATCTTCGAAATGTCTCCGGATGTGATTAATGAAGTATGAATAAATGAGTTTACGTGTATCCGCCA
>BQNB010029417.1:0-55743 GCA_026074375.1 Tanacetum coccineum | reverse complement strand
GGTCTCATTTGTAAGGTTTCTCATTTTACAAGTAATCAACCATCTTCTTCTTTCTTTATTTCTTTCATTCTTCTATCTCTTTTCATATGGTTTCTTATCATTGATTCATACCTATTTGTATGGAAGTGAAATGATATTATAAGTACCGACACTTAGTATCAAGAGCCTAGGGGATAATAAGTTGTGTTCGTGTGGTTTAGCATTTTTTTTTGTTTGAAATTTTTTTTTTCATTTAAAAGTGATTTTAATCTTTCTTTCCGATCAAGGTTTTATCTTGTCTAAGGATTATAAGGTATTAAGATTCATTTTTAAATTTGTTAGTTTTGTTTTTTGTGTTTTTATCATTCTCGGTAAAAATTGAAAAAAAGGACACCGAGTTTGTTATTTAGATAAAATAGTACACCGAATTTGTTAAACAAGCCTTATCGAATCTGTGTCTTATAATCATTATTCCGAATTTTGTAATAGTGCACACATTTTTCGGTTTTATCCAAAAGTGTGTTCTAGGATTTCATTTCATTCTCGGTAATTCGCATAAGAGTTGTAATAGTGCACACATTTTTTGGTTTTATCTAAAAGTGTGTTTTAGGATTTCATTTTATTCCCGGATGTACACATTTTCCCCCATGATGGTTGTGAACTGTCGGAAGCATCATTGTCGTGTATGCCTATATACTCGAGAAGTTCTTGTCTTAAGCACAAATCTTGAGATCCAAAACGAACCATTACCCTCTTGTCTTCAGAAACCATAGAGGAGATAATTTCATTTGTAATTGGCCGAATTTGCTTTCGAGGACTTGTTCGGAAATGTGTCGACAAATTCTACCGACGTTTTGCTTTTTGTCCTGTGAAACCTTCCGAGTTGTTATATCTCGATATCTTAAACTTTTGTTACCGGATTTGATTTACCGAATTTGTTACCGGATTTGGTTTACCGAGTTTGTTACCGGATTTGATTTACCGAGTTTATTACCGTGTTTATTACCGAATTTGCTCTACCAACTTTGTTACCGAATTTGTTACAAAATTTGGTACCGGATTTGTTTAATCAAATTTGTAAATCGAACCTGTAACATCAAGACAAAACACATCACAACTTATCATCTTAAGATCTCTACAAATCATTTTCACCTTCATAATTTAACATATCATTCATATGACAATTCAATCACAACTTCCACAAACGACAGTCCAAATGCATAACAACATAATGGCAGCTGGTTTCAAGGATCGTCACCTATTGCTAGCAACGGGACGATATGCACAATGGCGTTCACGGTTTCTTACGATACAATTGATACAGGCAATTGGTGATGCCTTACAGAAGTGAATTCTCAATGGTCCATACACTCCAGCGATTGTCACAAACACAGCTGTTACTGCAACAGAGGATTCTCTAGCAGTTCCTGAACAAACAACATTCGAGACAGCTATGAATATGACTCCTAAAAACAAAGCTCATTTTGAATCAGAAAAGGAAGCGATTCATTTGATATTGACTGGAATTGGAGATGAAATATACTCAACTGTTGATGCATGTCAAACAGCTCAAAGACAAACTTATTTTGGGAGTTTGGTCAATTCACCTCTCACAATGGAGAAACAATTGAGTCTTACTACACAAGATTCTACAAGATGATAAATGAAATGATCAGAAACAATTTGACAGTTGCTACGATGCAAGTCAATGTTCAATTTCTTCAACAACTTCAACCAGAATGGTCAAGATTTGTAACAATTGTCAAGCAACAACACAAGTTGATGAAGTTTATACATAAGCTCTTTGACATTCTGAAACTAAATACCAAAAGGAAGTTATGAATCCGTGCTGAAAGAATGGCAAGGAATGCAAACCCATTGACTTGTCTGCTACTGCTCAAACACTTCAAGACCCTTATTATCCAAACATCAAACCTCCAAATCATATGCACTCAACATCAAAAGCTTCACTTCCAACAGTTATCCAGCAAACTACAAGAGACAAAGGCAAGAGTAGCCAAAAAAATCAACACACCATCTGAGCTGTTTCTGAAGAAGAAGTAATCCTGAACAAGCTCAGAGGAAAAGAACATGCAGGAAAAAATTTGGCTCTCATTGCAAAGTACTTTAAGAAACTCTACAAACCTACCAACAACAACCTTATAACTTCCTCAAACACTAGAAACAAGAATGTGGATACTACTCCAAGGTACAAGAATGACAATCAGACTAGACAGTTTAGGAATCAGAGGGTAGCAAATGTTGTTGGGGCTAGGGAAACTGTAGGTGGTCCAATAGTGTAACAACCTGGGATACAGTGTTTTACTGCAGGATTTTGGTCTTTTGCTTTTGTAAAAGGGGGGAATGCAGAAAGCCAAAACGGGTTAAAGACTTCACGTATCACAAGGAAAAGATGTTGCTGTATAAACAAGCTGAGAAAGATGTTCAACTTCAAGCAGAGCAATCTGACTGGCTAGCAGACACGGATGAAGAGATTGATGAACAAGAGTTGGAAGCACATTACAGTTACATGTCAAAGATTCAGGAGGTTCCTAATGCAGACTCAGGCACAGACGCTGAGCCATTGGAACAGGTACAATACGATACTGATTGATAATGTGTTTTGAAAATGAAATACAACTTTTTTGACAATCTGAATCTATTAGTAACACCATGTGCAGTGGAAATGGGTGATAGTAATGTCACTCCTGACTCACCAGATATGTGTGATAATGATATTCAGGATGACCAAAATGATGTAGAATGTGATGATGAGTGTGTTGCACTTGCTAATTCAATTGCTAATTTAAAGCTTTATGTCGATGAAAACAAAAAGATTCAAAAGCAATTAAAGAAAGCAAATGCAACATTGACTTAAGAGTTAACTGAGTGCAAATCTATTCTTGCGGAAACTAGTAGAACTCTAGGGGAATCTAATAGTATTCAGGATAGTTGCTTAGTTGCACTTCAAAATAAACAGACTGAGTTTGAGAGGTTCAAGGCCTTTAATGATAGTACAGTTGACTATGACAAACTTGAACGAAGGTTAAATGAAACTCTAGGACAATTAGCTCAAAAAGAAAACTGACATAAAAGGATGTTTAACAGGTAAAGCCTGATGAAATTTCAGTTGTCAAAAGGAAAAACATGATAAGGTAGTCAAAGAGTCTTTTACCATAGGTCTCATTACGAAGGTCTTGTCAGGAGAAAACAAAGGTAATAACGGATTTGAAGCTTAAGGAAGAAAGAGATATTGACAAAATATGATTTCAAATGGAAAAACAGTTAAAGTTTTGGAATGAATTTGTTTACAAACAGAGTAAATCAATCCAAACCATTCAGAGGTTAGCCACCCAAGATGCCCTACATTTAATGGAAGACCTACTTTGCCAATCAAGGTTACCTCAAAAAGGTCTCAAAATGATGATACATGTTTGTATGCGATTCCACATGAACCAAAATCTGATCCTGCTAACAGACTCGTCCCCGATCAGGAAGAGACTCTGACTCTTGATAACGAAAGTCGATCGAAATTGAATTTATAAGACTGAGTGATACCTTTTGACTACACAAAGTTAAATAGTCTTTATGAAATTTTTTAAACACCCGAACCAGATTAGAAATTCAGTTCGATAGGCGAAATGAAATAAGAAAGAAAATGTGGAGAAATCATTTGTGAAAAACAAAATCCAAATATTTTCAAAACAACATCAGATTTATTACCAGTGTTAAATCAAATAAGCAAATAGTAACAAACATATAATGTCTATGACGAATACACATTAATCATCTGAATGAAAATGTAATCAAACATGGGTAAAAACATTCCAATGACTTGTCATCTTCGTAACCCTAACTGCGCAAGAATATGGAAATACTAGTTAAGATATGTTTGATGCCCTTGACCTTAGACTCTGAATGATAGTTTCGCATTTGTACATGTACTTAAGCAAGAAATGCATGCAGAATTTAATGTACGTTGAATCTCTTGGAGATGAATTGATGACTTGAATCTGATAAGGCAGGATATTTTCATACATGTAGGAATATGCTTTTGCAAGAATGTGTGTCTAAAGATGTTATGTGTTCTTATTTGCAATCTTCATCTAATTTAGATGAGATCACTGAATTACAATGTTATATTTCATAAAGTAAGGAATGTGACTGTCTTTGCACAAAAGCTTTCTTGAACAAACTGATTTGTAAGTAATGAGATTTACACTTGAGCTTTTACAATGTTTTGCTAAATTAGAAAAATAGCACTTTCAATTTCTCTTGAAATCGCTTTTACAAGAATGTCAAGAACAACTGAAAAAATGACACAGTTTTGCAAAGAAAGGCGTCAAATTTCTTTCGAATGGAACATGTGAACATTATTTTGAAATAACAGATTTGAAGCGCAACTACAAGACAGTAAAATTGCAATAACTTGAGGCAGAGCTGGTGGAAACCTCTCGCTGAAGACAGACCGGCCACTCCAGAACCTGTTTGGACTATTCCATCATCTGATCTGACTATGCCAACAAACAACCGGGCCTCTACTCTAAAGGCGACATATGCACCTCTATAGGAGAACTCTCTACTTGCTCAAACCGAGGATATGGCGATGTTTATGGATTGGTACTGCAAATGATAAGGAATCACTCACCTGACACTACAAGACCTGGAAGGCCCAACATTCAAAATCGTTAAAGTATTTCATCCTGACGTGATTCATCTCCAATTCCAAATGGAAGAGTGCCACAAACTTCTCACCGATCAAGTGGATGATACAATCCTCAGGTACAACGTTAGCAAGCCACTTCCACTGGGTGGTGAACCAAGCCATGTAACCATTCAACCGGACTTCTTCTTCAACAAAGACCTAGAGTATCTATGATATGGTCGCAAGGTTGGCAGACCGGCCTTGTCAATTGGTTCATCAATAATATATATATATATATATATATATATATATATATATATATAAATATAATATAAGCAAACACTTAACCAATTACCTTTAGCTAAGAATTGATTAAGAGTTCACAAAAATAAAATATATATGTTTCTGGAAGTATGAGTTCCCGGGTCGTTTTGTCCCAACGAGGCTTGAATAGAAAATCGAATGACGGATTGATGATTAATGCTTGAATATGACAAGGATATGATGAGTTTGGTACAACTACATGAAGAAGATAGTCCTTCGTCGAGCTGATCTCAAAGAATACGTCATAGCAGAAAGGGACTTCAAATACATGTACCCTAGTAACTTTGAAGATCTGTACTTGTTAAATCTTCAAGGTCACTTGAACCACCTATCACCCGAAGACAAAAAGATTCTAACTACCGCTGTCAATCTATGGACCAGAAACTTGGTTATCAGACAACGTGTAGAAGACTTCCAACTGGGAATTGAGAGTTACCAGACGCAGCTAAACCTCACCAAACCTCGATGGGAGGCCACTGGATTTGAGTTCAAGCATGATTTCACCGTCATAGACTCTCCAAGGGCAGTCATTTTTAGAGATAAATACGGGGTTCAGATGATCATGAGGTTCAATGAAATACACAAGTTCAGTGATGGCACTCTGCAACAGATTGATGAAGCGTTGGACTATCGAGTCAAGGAATTCCGGATCAACAGGACTAATCCAGGGATGAACGCCAGATTTTGGACGAAGAAAGATGTTGACAGAAGCAAGGACTTCATGTTCGCTATCCAGAAACGACTAAAGACAAGACGTATCTTCCGGAATCTGGAAAGCTTTGTTGGTGGACGGATTCGAGAAGGCGACTACCGGTTACTGAAAAGAACCGAATGAGGGGTAGTATAATATGTATGTTGTTGTAATAAGTACATTATAATGTTAGTTGGGGGGGGTGGGGGAATGAACTGTAATTTAGTTGGCTATTAAGTAAAATATGTCTCATATTCGGATTATTAAACTAAACTCTTTCTCCCAAATTTTCCTACGTAAATCAATGAGACCCAAATCTCACGGATTTGTATTTTTACTCAAGCGGAGGATAATTTGATTTAATTATGAAAATCTGATAAAAGAACGTGATCTTTTAAAATCAAGTGTAGGCTCCTCCTTTGTGCTAATACCTTTTCGACATATCGATGCTTCATTATTAAGGGGGAGCGAATGGTATATGATGGCTATCGTGGAAATACCTAAGACCGACCCTGTAATCAACTTATCAGGAGTTATAAGGATGGTAAGGTTAGGTACTCGCTCCCACGATCCTGCCAGAACTGGAGGGATCTACCCAGGGACAATCCACTAGTTAGTGTAGAAGTCCTTAGGTATGATTAAAAAGGAGTAATGTGAGAATAAGGGAATAGTGCGGACTGAGATAGAGTAGTACTGGGAATAAACCCAAAGTCGAGTAAGAAGTCTCGGTAAGCATGAAGGGGTTGAGAATGAAAAAAGAAATGTATAAGATTAATGAGGTGAAAAGAAGGCAGCCCTCTTAACATTAGCAGAACCGGGATCTATTCATTGTGTCAGAATCACATGGTTGATTGCTGACATTGAAGACAAGTATCATGGACCCAGTGATACGCTGACAACCCTCCCTAGTACCTCAGGATCTTAAGGTTCTTGTTTCATCTCTCACGGAGATCAATACATATTCTATTGTTCTTTTTTTTTTTTTTTTTTTTTTTTTTTTTTTTTTTTTTTTTTCTTTTTTTTTTTATTTCTCCTCCAGTGTTAGTCGATATTAAAAGGTGGCAGGTCTGCTTCCAGCTCCGACCACTAAACCAAAAATTGCACTATTGGTCTAGAGCCTTGTGATCAATCAAAGTCTCGTTACGGGACACCTTATCCTTTTGAGTTTTTCGCACTCACTGTGAAAACAGTAAGATTTTAAGGAGTCCTTCGCATTTTCCTCATGGTATGCCAAAACATCGAGTGATAGAAAGTAATCACAATGAAGATGGAAATAATCTAGGACGCCAACATCAAACAAGCTCTTGTAGGTGAATGTGAGATCCACTATGGATTAAAATTGTAACAAAATGGAAACAGCACGATGGTGCCAATTCTATGTGAATCAGACTTGTTCAGGTTGTGATATTGACGAATCATTTTGGACAACCTCTCATGTGCTAAACAACTGATTGTCTAGCACATCGATTGTGAACTTTTTCAAAACAAATGACGTTTCTAATGAATTTTGCATTTTATGTTATCAGAACACTTCGATGTGTCCACAAAAATACTTTTCTCATACGACAGTCGTTTGATTTTCAAATCAGGTTTTCTCTTCAACTCGGTAAGATTAGTAACTAACCGATTCACTCTTTATAGGGCAGGGGAGGCGGGTGGTGGGCGTGGGGGGGGGGGGGGGGTGGGGGGGGGGGGGGGTGGGCGGGGATTGGGGGTTGGGGGGGGGGGGGGAGGGGGGGGGAGGGGGGGGGGGTGGGGGGGGGGGGGGGGGTTGGGGGGGGGGGGGGGGGGGGAGGGGGGGGGGGTGTGGGAGGGGGGGTGGGGGGGGGGGGGCGGGGCTGATGGGGGGGGGGGGGGTGGGGTGTTGCTTGAGCGTTCCAATACTGAGAACAGGCAAGTATGGCGACTTTGCTGGGTACACATAGTAGATCGAGATACTTATACTGGAAATCCTGTCAAGGAGATTCTTCTTAAGTTGAATCTACCTGATCACAGGTCGGTCCTCACGGATCCAGAGGTTAATCCAACCAAACTCGGGCGAATGACAAAGCCAAATTCGTCCACACACTTTATTGCTAACTATTTTATTACAGGATCAAGTTATGGTAGAAATGGAGATACCTCGTTCCAGTGGAGTCAATTCACAGCCCCATGCTCACACTTATGTGTTAATCAAAGACACATGCAAACCAAACAAAAAAAAAAATAACTAAAAGACCTATAACACAGGCTTCCGCTACTCTTATAAGTAATGTCATGAACACAGAAAAAGTGTGAGCATGCCGGTCGAAAGTCAACGTCACATGAGGTACTGCTACCAAAGGAGATCAAGAGATTTAGATGGATGATGATCTCAAAGAAATGCTCATAAGATCGCACAAGCCTAAGAGAAAATTCAAAGTTCACTACATAATGTACAGGACATCAAAAGATTAAGAATCAATGACTTCGAGCTCAGACAGAAGGTCATGAAGTCGAATGCTAGAATCATAATGCTTTTCTGGGGGGACCTCTTAGGTGGAGATTGTTAGGATTATGAAAAAGATCCGGTCACACGTGTATAATCAGAATAGCATAGCTCGTTGTCTAATCGTAAACGTATGACTAGTAGTATTGGGTCGGGCCTTCGCCTACTTGTTAAGCCATTACTCAAGCCTGATTGGAGCATAAACACTCATGTATATAAAAACCCCTTCGAGCCATGGGAATGGGTTGTTGTTCATTTTATGATAATTATTTTTATCTTGCATTTTCTCTCTCTAGAATATCACTTTCTCTCTCTAAGATTAAGTAGCTACCACATTCATCCTTGTGTTATTGATATCATGTATACTACTTGCTGTAAGATCCAAAATCGAAGACTCCCCCCTATACGAAACTACACATGTCTCAATGTGAGGACTGTCCCCCCATACTAATTCAAGGCATACATCCAATATTAAGGGGTCTCTACGCGAATCTAAAAAAAAAAAAACCCAATCAAAAAAAAAAACAAAAAAAACAAAAAAAAACAAAAAAAAAAAAAAAAAAAAAACAAAAAAAAAAAAAAACGTTTATTAATTATGCTAATAGAAAACCTTAATCAATAAGATCTAGGATATCAGATTCCATATATAAGCAGCGAAGTGATTGAATATCGAGTGAACGAGCAAAAACCGAGCACGACTGTCTTCAAATTCCAGGGCATTTGACTCGAAACACGAGAAAGGAAGAGACGAGCCTCCTCTCATCACAATTATTAATAAATATTATACTAATCTACTACTACCAGGGATAAGCATGGGTTGCCACCCATGAAGCGCTTGTTTTTGTGCGAGTCTCTAGCTTGACTCTCCCATATCATCGTGATATTAGGGATGAAACAGTGGTTAGCAAACTTCAATTGACATTATATGCCACCCGGTTCCTAGAGAAGAAAATGAAAAAGCGGAGATGCTGGGGTCAAAAAATGATATCTCACTCCGGAGAAGAGATGAAGAAAAGAATCCACGGATAAGAGAATTAAGGAAGAAAAAATTCGGATAACATATGTGAGGGAAAGATAATGGCGATCATCAAAGGGTACGCTCACATTTGTAGGAGAAAATTTTTTTCTATTGAATCCCGAGGTCGAAAAAATTTGTCCTCGATCATCAAATCTTCTATTGAAGCATGTACAAATCTTATTCCATTCATTATCTAAAAAATACATTTCACGTAAGCTAAAGAATCAACAAATTTATTCTAGGAAAGAATAATAAGTACTACACGCGGGGTATCGTTCTCTCGGTGAGAGGTGAATGGAATTCCGATTATGTCGGGAATCGAGATTGAAGTCATATAAGATTTGATTTTTGGTTTCTAAAACTAATATTCAAAGGAAAAAGAAAATTGAGGCACGCACATCTAAAAAAACTAAGATTAAAATTTAAATCTAATAAACCTCTACATATAATAAAAACGCGACTAAATAACATAAATAATCAAATTATAAAAACCTTAAAAAATTCAAATACTAAAATTTTAAACTTAAATGCTCTTAATATTTTCAAAACAAGAAAACTATATTTTTTGTAACTTTTTTATATTTTAAACAATTTAAAACACCTTTAATCTAGAATTTTTAATAATTACTAAACTATTATATCAATAATTTAGAAAATTCCTAAAAGGTACTAGATACTATTACAAAGTTTACTAAGAAAAATAATTCAAAAAGTATAAGCCAATAAGCTTGTTAAAAATAATATAAGCTAAAATAAGCCAAAACTGAAATGATATAAACAAATAAATGTAACAGAGTCTAAGAAAAAGACCCAGGCGCAGTTGGTAACGTGTTGTGTGATCGTGAAGGGCAGGTCACAGGTTCGAGTCCTGGACCTGCTATTTTTGAAAATTTATTTTTATATTTTTATTTTTCGTTGAAAAAACTAAGAATAAGCACAAACTAGGCAACTTTGATAAAGAGCTTTTTGGACAAAGCTTAACAATAAGCCAGGAAAAAGCTACAGAAAGTGATAGTTTAGCTTTAAGACTTTTTAACTATTTTGGAAACTGTTGGCTTTTTAAAGACATAAATAAGCTATAAGAAAACTTAATTAAGCTAAAACAGACTATCTCTCAAGGTAGACTAATAAAGCACATTTGGCTAAAAATGAGCAGACAAATTAGCTAAAAAAAAACTAAATAACAAAGGTAGATTGCTTAAGCAATACCAAAATGGACAATTGACTGTTTTAGCTAAGATAAAGGCACAATAAGCTAAAGGAAAAAGCTAAAAAGTTTAAAACAGATAAAGAACTCTAAGCTAATGACACAAATAAGCAAAGAAATAAACTAAACATTTAAGGAAAATAAGCTGAAAAAGGGAAAAGAAAATGGCAGAATACCCTAATGATTTTTTTCTTTTTGAAATGAAATGACAAATTTAAAGCATAAAAATCAGACTCAATAAGCCAATTAAAAATCTAAAAGCTTCAAACAGATAAAGACCATGACTAAATAAGCAAGTAAAAACAGGAATTAAGCTAACTCAACTACTTAATAAGCTAGAAATCTAAATTTAAGCAAGCTGCATACTATGGCTTTTGATAATGACTTTTTGGCTAAATGCATTTTGAGTTTTAGACTTAAACCTGGTTTTGACTATTGAAAACTTAAAACAGATTTCCTAAAAGACTTTAATAGCTAAATGAAACAACCTTTACACCTACGTTATCAATCTATGGAATTAATACCTAGTGATCTGCAGCTCAGGCCTAAAGATCAAGCTTAAAAAACCTCAAGAATGCTTGAATGTTCAATCTAAATTGCCAAACGGTTTTCCAATTTTAAAAACAAACAAAATACAAGTGCATTGAACTCTTAATTGGACATAAAAACTACAACTTAAACAAGCTTTGAAATAAATTGACAAATTAGCCTTTTTTGATCAAACTTTAAAACTGCATACTTGAAATTATGATAAAACAACTAGATAACTTAGAAAAAACTTAATCAAAACTTATTTAAACTAATCCTAAGACTTAATTTGAGCTTATGAAAACTGGTTTGACCCTAATGCTAACAAGTGTCTTAACTACGTTAAAACCCAATATGCTCTGTGCCAACACTCTCTTTAAAAATTGAAAATTATATTAGCTAAGATAGACTTAAATAACGGACTTGGATTTGCAAAAAAAGATTAAACATTAATGTAATTGAAGATAAATAATCCAACGAATAAGGACACAATATAGCACTTTGATTCAAGCTATCAAATAGCTGATTAGACTCAAGACACATGATTGATTCATTTGACCATATAAACTAAAGCTAATTTTAATAATACATTAGGACATTATAAGTATCATTAAATCAAAATATCATGCTATAACAGTAATAAGCATAGATTAAGCAAAATGATAAGCAGACAAGTAATTAAGCTAAAAATTAAGATAAAAGAGATAGTACCTTAATCCTTTGCTCTAAACAAGGATTGAAATGCTCTAAGAGCTAATCTGCAAGCTCCAGCTTGTTGAAAACAAGCTGGTAAGGTCCATAAGTCCATCCATGTTTGGCTTATCCATTCTAAAAAAATAAGTGCGATACTTTTTAAGGGAGTTGATGAACAGAAAAGCTTGTGCAGTAATAAGAGCTTATGAACTTATTTAAATGACTTTTGAAAAAATGATTAAGCTATAATGCATAAGAGTAAAATAGTAATGTAAAGACAGATTTGTAAGAAAACTTGAATTTTATTAAAACTTGAAAGATTACATTAAAACTTGAAAGGAAATTACAATAAGCATAAAAATAAGCAGAAATTAAGCTAAAAGCAAGACTACACTACTCCTAAACTACCCTATGCTAGATAGATCTCTCTGTGTGACTAATCCCTTTAATAGTGATGGCAGTGAAGCTTCTAGGTCCTTGAGGAGTGTCTTTAACATCTAATTTGAGCCCTTGATTCATATCCATCTTCTTTGAGCCCTTGGATTGTGTACACGTCCCATCAACCAATCATGTGCTTTGGGATTGCCAGCGCAGACAAGTAGTTATCATGCGTGTCAGGGCTTCTAGAAGGGTTCAATTGAGCGTGTAGGTGGAAGGGTTTTACCCTGTGTTGTTGTAAAAATGAACGAGGGAAAGAGAAGATCAACTGTAAAATGTTTGACCCGTTTTATGACTTTGATCCAGGTGTTGACTTGGGTTATGGATTGGGCTTTGACTTAACTTGGGCCAAGAAATGGATAAAATGAATTTAGGCTAATTGGACTTGGACTTATGTTATAAATATGGCTTAAGGTTTATAAATTTCAAGTGATAATGGGCTGACCCGGCCCATTAAAATGGGTACGGGTTGGCCTATTAAAATTGAATATGCCTTCGGCTTCGGTTTCTCACGCTCTTTCCATTCCCATGCTCGGTTCTGTCAGTCTTGATTTATTTTTGTCCTTTTGCGATTTATCCGTTACCTACAAGACACAATAAATAAAACACACATATACAATGCGTTTTTCATGTATTGTTGGTCTTTTATCTTTATATTAAGGAATAAAAGATATGTGTTTAAGCACATATCAACCATCTACAATACTTATCACCCTAACAGATGATTTTTTAACTCTGCGTGTGGAACATTCAAGTTTAGACATGCAATATGTTGTGGAACTAGAGCAGCGGTTTGAAAGTGATGGTTTGGCACGTCAGATAGTTCAACTTTAATAGACAACCTATTATTTTCATCGTTTTGAGTTCAAGGCTTTAAAAGGTCCTCTTGAGGCTGCATGTACATTTTTAGACGCAAGGTTTGTTTCATTCTTAGGAAAGGTGTTCTCTTTCAGTTCTTACCTTTTACTTTAAAGTTTTATTTTTTATTTAATCTATATCTGGAATTAGAAATTGAAGCTTACCCATTGTTAGATGAACTTACTTCAACAATTAGTACTTCAAACTTGGAACATGTTCGGAGACTGAAAAGCAATCACAAGAAATATTTAGGTTTTTTTCCTTCTATTGTTAAAACTTAAAAAAATAAAACCACTATATAGTTGGTATATTATTTTTATTATCAAGAAAAGAATTGACACTAATTTGTTTACAGTTAGAACTCGAATTTAAAGATAGAACGCTGCAGTTCACAGTCACCCCTGTACATGCTGCAATCATTATGAAATTTCAGGAACAAACAAGGTAAAATCATGAACTTAATCAATCTATAGAAACATGTGATTTTGACCTCTTTTTAATACCTATTTGTTGTACTTTTAGTTGGACGTCTAAGAGTCTTGCAGCTGCTCCCGGGGTTGACTGTAGAAACTCTCCAAAGGAGGGTTAATTTTTGGATAAGCAAGGTTGGTCCACTTTGTTTTGATTTTAACTTCTAGCCATAAATCACCATATAAAATCTACATTGATATCCTTTAAATGTTGTTACGATAGTGTTGATTTAGACATAATTGGTAATATTGAATTATTATATATGATTCCAGTTACTACTGATATTGTGGTATGAGAATCTATTTATCTTTGCCTTTTGTTTGTTTTATGGAGCAATCTGAAGAAACATTCCTCTTTAACCCCATAATTAAACCTAGTCACATAGAGAGTTCCCGTAAAAACAAATGCACCTCAAGTTTTATTATTCATATAACTTTTCTATCTTTAATCTAATGTTGAAACAAGAATGTTGGAGGTCAGAATGTGTTTTTTTTGTTGTTTGTAATTTGTCGGATGACGATGTCATAAATAATTTTTGTAAGTAAATCAAACTTTCACACGAATAGTGAAACCATTAATACATTTAGAGAAATCATTTTCTCTTTAGGTGTTTGTATGATAAAACTGATAGTACTAGATACAGAGGTTGGTATTGATTTTTGTTATTTTTGTTTGTATGTGCATAAGTAGCAGCCGTATACACATTAATTAAATCGGGTGGCTATTAGTCTGCCTTGATTTTTGAATTCTTAACAGCTTACCAAGGCATATCAGACTGCTAATGTTCTATTTGAGGTTCTTAAAGCTGTTAATCAGACACAAGCAGTGAAAGTTGATCAAGAGATAAGTACAAATGGGTTAGTCGGCCAAAAATTTGACACCATGGTTACCCAAAAAAAGATCTATGAGTCCCTGCTACTTGAGTTAAAGTACCTTAGTTGTCAAAATATCTAGATATTTACCATTATAAAATGATCAATTTATAACTTGATTAAATGTAGTTGCATAGAATGATTTATTTTAGCTTAAGTAGTCGTTCAGACATGCCTAATTTTCACTATCTACATAACCTTAAAAAATTACTGGTCAAATACGGTCATCAAAAATACAAACGTGCCTCGATTTCTACTATCGACAGATCCTTAAACGCTGATGAGAAATATGTATAATTGTTATCACTACATCAAACTGTTCATTAATGTATCCAAAATTAGTCCTTTTAGCTATATCCTACTAAAAACTTGAAAAACACTAAAACAATCAACTAATGTCTTCAAAATAGCAAAATTAACACTAGGACGTAAGTCACAACCTCACCAACAATATACTACCATTTACATAGCATACGACCATAGATTTAACTGTAACAAGCCACACACTTCCTTCTGTCTCACTAAAAACATTTACCTTAACAACAAACTAAGGACGTGAGTGGCTGATATACGGTCATCACAAAAAATGCCTCAATTCTCCACCCTATCCAGTATCCATAATTCCTAATAAAGGGAAGTAATAAAGTCACTATATTCGTTAATTCATACATCATGTACTCCATTGATTCGGCCTAAATCAATCGCTTTATGCCTAAATCTATACTATATAAACAACTAGCTTATTTCATCAACCAACTTATTATTTTTAACATGCAAGTATGTTAGGTTGCTCTTTGTGAACTGATATTGAAATCCAACGGAATTGATTTTTTTCCCCAAGTTCTGAATGATTGGCTGGTGTGAAACAAAAATAAAGAAAATAAGTGTATTTGGGTTAGTGTGTTGACTATGTTCTATTTTCCACTTACTTTTATGGTTTTATCTCACTGGGAGGCTTTCTTTACAGGACAATTAAATTGAACCACAACTGTAATGTTGAATACATTGAAAATAAATTTGAACCCAATTGATAAGATATAACCAAAGACGTCATAGTGCTTATAGTATGTCCTTCTATTGAGTTTGCGTTTGCTTCCAGGTGATGTAAATTCTTTGCCACATCTTTAAAATATATTTGATGATCCTATAGTGTATAGATTTGTTTATATAGATTGATTATCTTCAATATATTTGTTCTTGCGGATACTTAAAAAACTTCTATTTTCTCATATACGATAAAGATTCATTTGTTTTCTTTGTTACAAATAAATAATTTTGTATGTTTTTATAATTGACTACTTTTACACAATTTATTGTAAACGATATTCATAAGACAAGCCCGCCCATATATATATATATGTATGTATATATATATATATGTATGTATATATATATATATGTATGTATATATATATATATGTATGTATATATATATATATGTATGTATATATATATATATGTATATATATATATATATATATATATATATATATATATATATATGTATGTATAATATCTATATATATATATGGAATAATATATATATGTATAATATAGTGCTTATTAGTAGGTCTTCTATTGAGTTTGCGTCTGCTTCCAGGTTGGATGTAAATTCTTTGCCAGTCTTTAAAATTTTTTGATGAACCTATAAGTGTTATAGATTGTTTTAATAGATTGATTATCTTCAATTATTTTGTTCTTGCTGATCTTAAAAAACTTCTATTTTTCTCATATCCGATAAAGATTTCATTTGTTTTCTTTGTTTTACAGCATAAATCTATTTTGTATGTTTTATAATTGGACTACTTTTACACAATTTTATGTAACACATAATCATAAGACAAAGCCCGCCCTATCTTTATTATATATATATATTATATATATATATATATATATATATTTATATATATATACTCTATTATATTATATATATTATATATGTATGTATATATATATAGATTGATTATCTTCAATATATTTGTTCTTGTGGATACTTAAAAAACTTCTATTTTCTCATATACCGATAAGATTCTTGTTTTCTTTGTTACAGCACATAAATAAATTTTGTTGTTTATTAATTGACTTACTTTTAAACAATTTATTGTTCACGATAAATTTCATAAGGAACAAGCCCGCGTGAGGTGTTCAACTCTAATGTTTTCTAGCATAAGTAACTTATAAATTCATTTCTCCAAGTTAAATTGGGGAAATCTTTTTATGAATTATTCTTACAGGTATACTTGAGGGCAAGTAGAAATCAAGTGGGGGGGATATTTGTTGACATTAAATATCTGATACTTTTTAGTGTCAAAATCCTCAAGAAAATGCTTGCATATATCTTATAAATACCTGAATATTATACATAATCACTTATTTTGTTGTTTTCAGGAAAAACGCAAGCATTTGGCAAGAAACAGGAGAATTGGACAATAATATCATGATAAACGAGGCATTAGAGTTTAATGATGTGATTAATGGACGCTTCTACGAAAGAAGAATATACGAGAAACTATCCACATATGATTTGGAGTAACTATGAAAGGAAACAAAGCCGAAGAAGAAATGCTCCTGTGATATTTCAGGAAACGTGCTCTAGTATTTTAACCATAACTTCTTCATACTAACTCCTTTGAAGTTGTATCAAGTGGCATGAAAAGTGGAAAGTGATACCTACAACTTTCGTGTTTTGAGTTAGAGCCGGATCACAACTGACGAGTCACGAGTTTGCAATTACTACAATTTGCTGAAGGGTTTACGCAGTAGCCTAACTCTAGTTTACGGCGAAAAGTCCCCAGTCATCATTATGCCGTAACAATTACACGTCAACGATGTTGCGTTTGCTGAGTCATCATTACACCGTAAACCTTCCATTTGGTTACGCCGTAAAGTCTATTTTGCCTATATTTTGGAAAGTCGACATCAGTAAGATTACGGCGTAACCCAACGAATTAGTTACGCCGTAAACCATCAGAAACCTATAAATAGGGGTCGAAATCAACCTTAATAATCATCTTTCTTCCTCCCATTTGAGGGGACGACTGGGACATCACCCCAAGTCGTTTTTTCAGCACTCTCCAGCCACTCTAGAAGGAAGAATCCGGTCCCGATCATCATCATCATACTAGGTTGGTTCGATTATCATGTTTTCATTACTATCATTAATTGACAGTGATATTCATTGTTTGAATACAATTTTCGGCTAAGCTTATCTTATTAATTATAATTATGATTCATTTATTTCTTGTTAATTGTGGTTATATTACTTTGACCTTAAGAATGCCAAATATGATGCTCGCTCACCATGACCAGTGAAACAAAATCCCGGTTATTATGACCAGTATGGCGGGGATTCGCGAGATAAGTGAGGATTAGATGACCATTCAATCCCTGCTTTCCCATATAGTAGAATAAAGTGAATCATTAAGTTAATTAAGAAGTAATTAGGACTTCACTTTCTTCCCTTCAATCGTACTTAGTTCGTTTTGATTAAGTTTTCTTATTCCTTAAATTCAAAACGTGACAACTTTAATCGCCTTCTAGTTTAATAGTAAATTGCCTCAAGTTAGAATCCCATCACATAGCTTTTTGGGTCGACCTCAGACTTATCTCAAGTATACTGCACGCGACCGGGTACTCTGCTCGTTAGTGTGTATATAGATCTTAGGTGGTTCGCAGTTTATAGGCATCAAGGATTTTACAGTTTCTTATCCGCACTAGATAAGACTTTACAAATGAATGAGAGTGTTTAAGTAATTGTGTTACAACAAGACACCTATACTAGAAGAATATTTTTTGTTAACCATGGTTTCTGACACATTGGCCGAATAATCCACGGGGTTTAAACCGACCGCCACACATACTCAAACCAGGTAAAGCCCTCCCTTTTTTAGGAGGTTGGCGCAGCCACTTCAAGGTTGTTTGCACCTAGCAGGAATTAAACTTAAGACATCACACATTTTAGAGTGATAGCCACAAACCCTTGTGTCACTAGGCCACCCTAAGAAGACTCTATCTAGACACAACAAAGTATAAAAAAAGTATCAAATCCCAAGCTTGACTGCACCTCGTACACGGCGTGGCCGCGCCTCATATAAGACATTTACATATGTGCTTATCCGTACCCGGACAAGACTTTACCCTTGCTTATTCGCACCTGAATAAGACTTTACATTTTCTTATCCGCACCTAGATAAGACTTTACAAATGAATGAGAGTGTTTCAGTTTTTGTGTTACAACAAGACAACTATACTAGAAGAATTTAAAGTTAGAAGAAGAAGACAATATCTAGACACAACACAACACACAATAGTGGATTAGGTTCATGTATGTTCTTCTCTTGCAAAGAAGTTTGTCTTTCAATGAGAGGATAGAAAAATGCGTAGACACAAAAAGATTGAAAGATTTAAAAAGATGTTAAAAAGAAATAAGATGGCAAAAATGTTTAGTAAAAGGTGAAGTCCAAGCATGGCAATAGGGTGTTTATTTATAGACAAGAAGACAACTCAGTGTTTGGCGCGATGATCCCAAAGCGTTGACGTGCGGGCTTGGCGTGCCAGACCTGTTTTGTTATCTTGTCGATATATAGTCCTTGCCTATCGCTAAGCTCTTATGTGCACTTCACTTTAAAGCTTCCCAAGAGTGTTTCAAAGCCATAAGAAGTTTTAGGTTAACCCAACTTATCAATTATGGTTAACTAAGGTACAAATAAGTATCAAACCGCAAGCTTGACTTGTTACATATATATATATATATATATATATATATATATATATATAGGCTTCGGTTCCGTTGAGAATGTTTTTATTTTGAGAAGATTGAGAAATCTACGTTTGAGCAAATTGATTCATATTTTTTGATTTGATTCACAAGTAAACATCATTTAATAGTGAATCAAAGCTATAAATCACAAATTTGATTCACAAATCATTGCTAAAATCGAGTTATGGTAATGATTCCTTAAATTTGTATAGAAGATTCAGTATTTTACTTATATTGCAAAAACAAGAGATTTTTTAACATTGATTCGAATTTTTTACACATTTTGAATTATAATCACATTAAAATGAGTTTTACGCTTGAAAAACTTGAATCAAAGTTAAAAATCTATCATTTTTGAAAACCTTCTCAATCTTCTCAAAATAAAAACATTCTCAATCGATCCGGATTATATATATATATATATATATATATATATATATATATATATATATATATATATATATATATATGGGTCACTTTATTTTCAGCACCAATCTTAATGCGAGAACTGACAGAACTCTTTTAGACCAATGAAATCTTTTTAACCATTAAAATTTTTTACTTAATTCAAAAGGGTATAATAGTAAAAGACATTTTTATATTATTTTTTAAGCTTTTTAAATAAATCTCGTTTTTTAAAATCTTTAATTTCGAAATGATTTTTTATTATTAATTTTTTCTTACTTTTTTAAAAATTCTCTTAATTTTCAAAAATTTTAAAACTAATTTTTTTGTTTTCTAAAATTTTCATTTTTTAAAAAAAGGCTATTGCATATTTGTTTTTTTATAAATAATATGAATTTACATGTATTTAAAGTTTTACACATTGTTAAATTTTTTCTATTAAAATCTACCGTAATGTTTTTAAATATAGTACGATGGCATATATGGTTTTTTAGATGATTCTGTTAAATTGATAACAAAACAAGAACATATATGTTATACACAAATTCTAATATCTATTAAAAATACAACATTTTTTAAAGAAAAAAATACATTGAATTCAATCGATCTATGACATGCGGTGCATAATACGGGAGTAATATTTAACGCAATAAAACAGATCTTATGTGCAAAAAAAATATGGTATTTGAAGTTCTCATCATAATTTTTCGAACAATTGACATTTTGGGTGCACGCCTTACAAGAAACATATAGCTACGCCTTTAACGAACATACTTGTACTTCCGGTTTCTCATTAAATTCTTTAAAACATACGTGCACGCCTTTAAAGAACATATATGCACGGCTTCGGTAATCATATTTCTGCATCAATAACCAATCACAATAATTAGAGCCTTGAACTAACACCAACACTTTCATTCTACAAACAACTTTGTTATTACTAATACAAAACAACAACTTTTTAAGGCATTTTGAATACACTACCCATCAATTTCTGATATAACCAAAAAAGATATTGAAAAAAAATAGACATCACATTCTAAAAAGTGTTGACGTTGTAGATCTATTAACCATTTCGTAATCCTAAATTGCATAGAAACACATAAAGAGAAAAAGATTCAAATCTTTCATTCTTCTCAAATGTTTCAAAACAAATAAAACATATTCTCTATTGACTCTCTCACTCCGAGTTAGTTAATATTGAATAGGTGGCAGTCTGCTCCAGCCTCCGATTACTAAAAACCAAAATGCACTAATCGAGTCTAGAGCCAAGAGATCATCAAATAAATCTCATTAGGACACATTCCATGACAAACACTTGTTGAACATCATTAAGTTCACAAGCTGTTAACAAGAGTCCTACGCATTATCCTTGTGATTCTGCCAGAACATTCAGAGTGATACTCTTTAGTATTCACAATGACGAATGGAAATCCTTCCAGTGTCATCATCAAACAGCACTGCGGTAGGTGACTTGCGAGATTCTATATGAATCAAGCTTGTGTCAACTGGATATCGATAAAGGTCCAGTAAATGAATTGACGACATAATCAGAAAGATAGTAACTATCTGATTCACTCTTACCGTGTTGTCTGCTTTGAGACGTTCCGGTAATGAGAACTAGCAAGCATGGCAAATCTAATACATCTGTGTTAGAAGATCCTACGCTTTGAGCTGGAAACCCTGTCAAGGAGATTCTTTGAATCTACCTGATCACAGGTACAGTATTTATACTGTAAAACGGTCCTACGGAACCGGAGGTTAATCTAACCAAATCCGGACGAATGACAAAGCCATATTCGTCCACCCGCTTTATTGCTAACTGTTTTATTTCAGGATACATAAAGATGGAGATGGTGATGCCTCATTCCAGCTGAAGTCGGATTCATTACCACATGCTCATGCTCACTCTACAAAGACATTCTATAAGCATCAAGATTCAAGAATCATGAAAGCTCAAGAATTAAAGACAAATACTTTCGCAAACTCTGATATTAACGATAACTCCTCAGAAATCAAGCTTCGGGGGAGATTATTAGAAAGTTTTTAAGATGATGCAAAGTATGAGCATGTTGGTCAAGACACAAGATCGCAAGGTGGCAAAAGACGTTAAAGACAAACAAGGATAAAGATTTAAAGATCTTGGAACAAAAGACAAATTCAAAAGACAATGACAAAGGCTCAAGATCAAATATCACAAAGCATGAAGGAACAAGCCTACAACAAGATAAATACCAAAACAAAGACTCAAGAACTAAATGACAAAGCAATCTCAAAAAGTCCAAGGAAGTAAGATTCAAAGACCTCGCTTCGGGGGAGATTGTTAGCCTCAAAATATTAAGTCGAACAAGGAAACTCGGTCTTTATTTATTAGTCGTTGTAATTGGCTAGAAAGGGAGTCGGGCTCGTGATTTAAACTAATATTGTATACGTTGCGGGCTAAAGCCCAAAACCCGAGCCGACCCAACAACCCTACACCTAGGCGTCACCCTAGGGTAGTAAGAAACTATAAATACCCCTCTCCATCCCATGGAGAAGGTGTTGGTCATTTGTAATTTTTGTGCAAGGTAATCAATCATCTTTTTCCTCTCTACTTTCTCTCTCTAGTTTTTCTCTTTAAAATTCTTTCATTCTTCTATCTCTTTTCTTATGGTTTCTTATCATTGATTCATACCTATTTATATGGAAGTGAAATGATATTATAAGGGTCCGACAATATATTTTTTTTTGATTTCTTTTGACATCCCTAAAACTAACACTTTTGTGTCAAGCAACACTCACTCGATGTGACTAGATAAGCTTAACAAAGAGTCAAAGTGTCAAACTCCGAACATCATACAAAAGTCAAAACCAAAAAATAAAAATAAAATAAAATAAGTTAAAAAAAACGAATAGAGGATCTATTACACTTAAAACCCTTGATTCAATTTCCCCAAAATTAGGGTTTGTGTTCATACACATTAATCAATCAAGATTCTTGATTTCTTCATCAATATCCAAAATTAAAGATCGCGTTCATCACTAGTAAGTCTCAATTGCAAAACCCTTCTTTTAATTTCCCCAATTTTTTGAACTCAATTTCATGTTTTTTAGTACTAATAATGTCGTTGTAGTTTTTTTGGTGAAGGGTTTAATGGGGTAGTGTCTTTTTAGGTGAACGAAGAAATGTTTGCTCGTGATAAAGTTCAAAGCTTTGAACTGATTTGAAGGTGTTTCGGGTGTTGGAAGTGGATTCGGATTAGTGATGTGGACTAATGTCTTCAAAATCGTATGTTTTCTTTCGTTAGCTATAGTTTACGATTGAATGTATTATTATGTTATGCTATGCACATTGTTGTGATTGAACTGGAATTAGCTAGATGAAGTTAGTCTAATGATGGATTATTTTTTTTAAGGGCGGTTTACATCAAGTATCATGGTTCCAGTACCTCCCGAGTGAATCTGATCCTAATCTATCTGATAGAAGGTTAGTTGTCATAAATAATGATGTTACATAATGTAGCTATCTTTATGTTAAGAAATTGGAACTTATTGGTTAACCTGTATTTAGCGTGTTATGCTATAATCGGTTAAGGAATTTTAAATTGGCAACCTAACTTTCGATGTTTTTAGCAGTGGAAAGTTAAATCAAAGAGATGTTGGTGCACAGCTGGTGCTTTCATCTCATCTGCAATTGCAGAAGGATGGGTTCCTTAGCACATGGGGTAATTCTTTTGTCGGGCCTTGGGATCCATCTCAGGGCCTACATAACCCTGGTAAACGCCTCATTTCACTTCACTTCTTTTAAGAATAGAAGCCGTATTTCTTTTTCCAGTCATTTAGTTTACTTTCCAAAATCTGCAGATGAGAAAATTAAGCTATGGCTTTTTATCCCGGGCCGCCATTCATCCGTCCCTGATAAGGCTAAAGCTGCTTTATCTAAACTGAGAGGTGCAATATTAACTCTTAAAAATATATTTCTCATAACAATTCTACAGTTTTAATTCGTTTTAAGTTACGTTTATTATTTGTTGCAGGTCTTGCATCAGGTGTCTGGTTGGCACCTGGGGATTCCGAAGAGGTGGCTGCTGCACTTTCTCAAGCTTTAAGAAATTGTATCGAAAGGTTCTTTTTGGGCCTCTCTGATTTCCTATTTAACTTATATTTCTTGGAAAATAAAGTTTAACAAGCTATTGAATATGTTTCTTCAAATACTTTCGACAGAGCGTTGACAGGACTCTCATATATGAGATTCGGGGATGTATTCTCAAGATACCATTCATCTTCGCAAGGAGAACTCTTCAGGTCTGTGCAGTTGTAATGTAAAAATAATTTTGTAAGTTTTTGTTTACATGACTATATCATATTTGATCATATTTGTAGGAGAGGCCAGCCAGTGCTTGAATTTACCTTTACCGCAACTGAAGAGGCTGTATTCGTACATGTCATAATATCAGCAA
Organism: Tanacetum coccineum; assembly: GCA_026074375.1. Taxonomy (NCBI): domain Eukaryota; kingdom Viridiplantae; phylum Streptophyta; class Magnoliopsida; order Asterales; family Asteraceae; genus Tanacetum; species Tanacetum coccineum. The sequence goes on along the minus strand of BQNB010029417.1, from coordinate 31,949 downwards.
AGTTTGTCATCTTTTTTCCTTATGTTGTTGTTCATCATGATTTTATGAGTATTTTTTATTTATATTCTTTCTTGCCATCAGGCATGTGCGGCCACTTTCAAATAATGACATGGAGACAATAGTAAAACGCACATCTAGTCAATCCAGTGACAGGCTTCCAGGTTGTTTTATGGTCATTTGGTGTTCGATTCTTGTTTTAAATGCTTGATGAAATCATTAAGCGGTTATTAATAGAGTTTTTGATAGTGCAGTTATTGTGTCACCACATGGAATGCGTGGCAGACTTACTGGATTTTGTCCTGGTGATCTCGTGAAGCAGTTATATTTCAGGTGGAGTCAACTTAATTACCAAGAAATATTATTCATAACTTTTATCGATGATACATTTATAATAACAACACTCACCGAATACATGTTCATTTTTGTAAACATGGTTACAGTTCGGGGAAGTCAAAGGCTTCAAATGGAATTGTAGGTCTTCCACAAATGTTTTCTCAAAGTTCTGGCTGTCAATTAAGGGGACAAAACTGTTATCTAGAAGTAACCCTCGGTTGTGAAAATGCCGAAAGTGAGAAGCCACTGCCATCAAATTCAAATAAGAATATTTCAAAGCAGCATATATCTGAATCCCCCGGTGTCGCAAAAGAAAATGAAAAAACGTTTATATATCCAGCTGAGGCAGTCCTTGTACCAGTCGTGCAAACGTCATCAGCTAGATCGTCTCTCAAAAGGCATCCCTCTCTTTCCATTTCTATTTCTCAAAGAATAAGTAAAACCATTCTATATGTTTTCACTAAGTGTTGCATTTTCTTTATGTCGACAGATTTTGGCTTCAAAATTGGATGGGGCCATCATTGTCTGGTTCGTCTTTTTCTGTGCAGTGGTAAGTCTATTAGCATGACACATCTATTTATGTATTACTATTATTGATCCAGGTTATGTTTTTATTGATCTTTTGATATTCTCCAGTGATGCTTTCGGCACCATGGAAGGATCTTGGCATGATAATGGTATCCGCTCTCAACTTGGTTACAACAGTAGCGGGAATAGTAATAGCAGTAGTAGCACTAGTTCATCTAGTGATAGGATGACTGGCGACGATCTTGAGGCTGATGCTGATTCTACGTCATGCATAAAATCTGGCTTAATTAATGCAGATCAAATGAATATTGATGGCTCCAAAATGGTATATATGATCGTTTATTTAAACCTACAAACAACATTTTGATTCGACCCGTTTCATTTTTATCTTAACAAATCTATATGCTATGCACAGGGTAATAAGCGAACTCGGGCTGGAATGAATGAGTCATACGGTCAGGCCGGTGGAGCAGATGCATACAATTCAATGGAAATCAACGAGCAAGGTGGGTCCCAGTGGGACTGGGACGATGATGACAGAGGTGTTGTCATGGATATCCAAGCACTTCTCTCGGAGTTCGGAGATTTTGGTGATTTTTTTGAGAATGACGCTCTGCCATTTGGGGAGGTACTTAATTAAATAATGAAATATTATACTCTTAAAGTTAATTTGCAACTTATTTTTGATGTTTTTGACATGGTCAACAGCCGCCAGGGACTGAAGAGTCACAGACTCCCACTCCCATGTTTTCTGCAACAGACGGTGGAGATGTAAGTAGCAGCCCATTTACGGCGATGATGGATACGACTGATCCCATGATTTTGACAGGGGGATTTTCTTCTTTTGAGAGCTTTAATCCGCCATTGCCCGTCATTGAAGAGTCAACAAGCAAAAATCAAGAAATTGTTATAAAAGATAATGTATCTTCTGGATCAATGACTTATAATCCACCCCCTAATAACACTGAGTTTGAATATCTAATAAAGGCTGAAGCTATGATGACGTTTGCTCCAGAATATGGAGCCGTTGAAACCCCAGTGACCGACTTGGTATCCTCCGTTATTAAAACCCCGTATGTTCCAAAGTCGCGAGCAGTCGAGAGTGCAAATTCAAGTACAAATAGTTACGTCTACTCTGCAGTACCTCCTCGTCGTGATGCAACTGACGATAAATCGGGACCCGGTACAAATTCAAAAGACAAATATTTACTTCAATCGAAGAAATACTACACTCATGTCGAGAAGGGAACCGATAAAAAAGACGAAAAATCGTCATCTCGTGACATCGTTGTCACGTCCCGTGAAGATGTTACACCGTCAACATTATCGGGTAATACAGGTCTCCGATCGTCTACCCGGAATAAGATGACAGGAACAGAGAGTATTGTTATATCATCGAAAACGGGTATTGCTAATGAACTCGAGTGCCTTATGTTTCAAGCTTTTATGTGTAGAATAAGACATACGTTATTAACTCCCGCAAGCTCGTTGCCAGCTGGATTGAATCGGTTATCCGGAAATAATAATGTTCTGTATCAAATGCATGGTGAATCAAGTGTTTTGCAAGATAATAACATAACAAGTAAATATGATATAAAGAAGAAAGATATACCCATTAGAATCGCGGGTGATTTAGATAGCGGGCTGCTTGATGGGTCTCTTAACTCGCCTGTTGGTGTTTGGCGAACCGTTGGTGTCACTAAAGGTTCAAAACCGATGTCAAATATGGAGCCGTTTGGTTCATTACCTCATAACTCATTCAATGAAGAAGGGATGTTGTCGTACGGGCAAAGGCAACCGCTTTTGGAGCTTCTTGATGGAATGTCATTACTTTTTCAACAAGCAGCATCTTTTGTGGATGTGACATTAGATGCAGATTGTGGGGATGGTCCGTACGGCTGGCTGGCGATGCAGGAGCAATGGAGGCGTGGGTTTTCTTGTGGACCATCTTTTGCTCACGCGGGTTGTGGTGGGGTCTTGGCTTCTTGTCATTCTCTTGACATTGCTGGTGTTGAGTTAGCGGACCCACTCTCGGCTGATGTAAGCTTTGGAACCCTCTTACTTCAAATCATTCTAAAGTTTTTGTTTTTATTTAAAATTTGAATCTTTATTGTCGGGTTCAGGTGCATGCATCATATGCTATTACATTGCTGCAATCTGACATTAAATCAGCATTAAAATCCGCGTTTGGCACCTTTGATGGTCCCTTGACAGTCACTGATTGGTGCAAAGGTCGCAATGGTGGTGATGGTTTTCCGGCTGAATCATCTGCAAGCATAAATGATTCTTCGGTTGAACCAATAAGCCCATCTCAGTCTGCTGGTGGATCTACTCTTAGCAAAGGTTACCCATAATAAATCATTATTTTTATATAATTTTAGTTGGACTATGTATAGGGCTATAGGTTAGTATATGTTCTTTAGCATAAAAAAGTTTCACATTGGTAACAGGAATGGATGACATGACCGAGTCAGAGCATCAACTAATCAGACCTGCACTTCTTGTAGTTCCTATTCCTGCTATTCTTGTCGGGTATGCATTAATCATAAAACTATTTTAGCTCTCGGTTATAATATAGCATGTTTTAGCTCTAAAAGTTATATATATAACAGTTACCAGGATGATTGGCTAAAGACCTCAGCGACGTCGCTTCAACACTGGGAAAAAGCTCCTTTTGAACCTTATGCTATGCAGAAACATGTGAGAAATTTATCAATTTGTTTACCCGTCAAGTTAAAATAGTTTTTCATAATTCAAATAATTTTTCTTGCAGATGAATTATTGTGTTGTATGCCCGGACATTGATCCCCTTACCACCGCTGCTGCAGATTTCTTCCAACAGCTCGAGACTGGTGTGTAATAATATCTGTCACGTTTTATGTACTAGATACTTATTAGTAACTAATCTTATTCTATTTTTTGTAGTGTATGAGACTTGCAAATTGGGAACTCATTCAGCTCAGAATATGGGGAACCAAACTAGCAAAGACTCAGGGAAATGGTCGTCTTCTGGTTTTGTTTTACTTGATTGTCCTCAGTCAATGAAGATCGAAAGCAACAGTGCATCATTAGTGGGATCAATCAGTGACTATTTTCTTTCTTTATCCAACGGTTGGGATTTAACAAGCTTCTTAAAGTCCCTTTCTAAGGTTTTAAAAGCCCTAAAGCTAAATTCCATCTTCGCTCCCAACTCGAAAGAAGGAAACAGCACTCCTTGCACAGTAAGTTGTGGCTACTTTTTTTTGGATACTATAGAATTCATAATTGTTTAATCCTCAAACTTTCATTAACTTAGCGGTTGTTTAACCCTTAAACGTTATTTTTGGCAATGTTTTTATCTTAACTTCTTTTATGCATTGTTCTTGTCCAGTAACTTATAAACGGTTTGATCGGTCATGTCTCGATGAGTTGACATTTTTCTTTATTTGTCTTCATTTTTTATCATCATTATTATTAGTTTTATATTAAAATATTTTTTTCAAATAGAAAAAATTATTGGATGAACACAATATGAAAAAGGTAAGAATTAAAACATTGCCATGTAAATGTTAAACTTCAAACGTGTGATAGTTTGAGAAACATATCTATTACTAACCCAATAATTCTAAGTGTTTCCCTTTTTTCATATAACTTTGGATATCATAATCAGGTAATATACGTGGTGTGCCCATTTCCGGAGCCTGTTGCGGTATTAAAGACTGTCGTTGAATCTTGTGTAGCTGTTGGTTCAGCCGTCTTTCCATCATCAGATAAAGAAAGACGATCCGCTATGCAAAATCAAGTGGGGAAGGCATTAAGTTGCTCAACAGCAGTAGATGAAGCATCAATCTCGAACGTTGTGACAATTTCAGGTTTTAGCATCCCTAAATTGGTGTTACAAATTGTGACAGTTGATGCAATCTTTAGGGTGACTAGTCCATCACTCAACGAACCAATCATTCTTAAAGAGATTGCTTTCACGGTCTACAACAAAGCACGAAGGATCTCTCGAGGCTCATCTGATATCGTCCCGTCAGTTTCGATGCCGGGTAGATCTCAATCTCATTCAGGTATGATGCAAATGAATTCACCGATCCCGGGGATGTGGAAAGATTCTATTGGGCCTAGAATGGGCCAGAGAGAGGGTGAACTTGATGCTAGTATGAGAGGGGGTACTTGGGATAACTCGTGGCAAATGTCTCGGGGAGGGGGATTAGGAAGTGATCCAAATCGAAGTGGTGAATATTCTCTTCACGATGAGTTGAAATACATGTTTGAGCCACTTTTTATTCTTGCGGAACCCGGTTCTGTAGAACGTGGTGTATCACCGGATTCTATGAAGCTTTTATCGGATGATGGTACGAGTTCTGATGCTGGAATGGGCTCTCAAATGGATGGATCGGATGATGGTTTTGGGTCGACCCATCAGAAAACACCCCCGAGTCTACATTGTTGCTATGGATGGACCGAGGATTGGCGTTGGCTTGTCTGCGTATGGACGGATGCGAGAGGCGAACTGCTTGACAGCTGTACATTTCCGTTTGGTGGAATCAGCAGTAGACAGGACACAAAGGGTCTGCAATTTCTATTTGTTCAAATTTTGCAGCAAGGATGTCAGATACTTCAGGCGTGTTCTCCTGATACAAGTACAGCTAGGCCTCGGGATTTTGTTATCACACGCATCGGATCCTTCTTTGAACTTGAGTGCCAAGGTATAACTATAACTATCCCACCCTCCCTATTTTTATCCATTTAATAATACATATATTTATTAATGTGATAATGTAAGCAGAATGGCAGAAAGCACTGTATTCTATTGGCGGTTCGGAGGTCAAGAAATGGTCTTTGCAGCTTCGACGGTCAGTACCAGATGGAATGCCCGCAAGCAGCAATGGAGGTCCTTTGCAACAGCAAGAGATGAGTATAATGCAAGACAGAAATCACAGCAAAGGTTCCGCCTATATGAAAGGTGGGTTAGGTCAACCGTCAGGTAGAAAGCAGCAGCTCTTAGGTGGCGGTGGTGGTGGCGGGCATGTTGCCATGGATAATTCAAAGGGTTTGCTTCAGTGGGTCCAAAGCATCACTTTTGTAGCAGTCTCTGTTGACCATTCACTGCAGTTAGTCTATCAAGCAGATTCATCTCCAGGTTAGATATATTCCCATTATACCCTTTTTGTGTAATGACCGATTGACCGGTTTATTTATGATCCTCATTTACTTTTGCATCTTGTTAAATAGGGACGACTCAAGGCAGTGGAGTAATGGGTCAGTCATGCTACGTTGAAGGTTTCACACCTGTAAAATCTTTGGGGTCCGCATCTGCATCCTATATATTTGTACCGTCACCTAGCATGCGATTTCTCCCCCCAAACCCCCTCCAGCTTCCAACCTGCCTAACATCAGAATCACCGCCGTTAGCACACCTCCTCCACAGCAAAGGTTCCGCCATTCCCATTTCAACTGGTTTCGTGGTCTCAAAAGCCGTACCTTCAATGAGGAAAGACTCTAGAAGCAATTGCAAAGAAGAATGGCCTTCTGTCCTCTCGGTTGGACTTTGTGACTATTATGGCGGTAATAGCAATAATGGTAGTAATAATAACAATAATTGTGATAATCATGAATAAACCATGGGAAAGTCGGGTAATAGAGAATTTATATTGTTTGTTTGGACGTGTGGCGGTCGAACTTTACTTATGTCGGTTTAGTGGATGGTTCGGGGACGCATGGGTTTAACCTTGAAAGAAGATAGTCACTCCGTTGCATTGGGACTGGGGAGGCGTTGGCGGTGTATAGGCTTTAATGTTGTTGATGATCAAGAACTCTCGCAGATTTCTGTGAATAGCAGAACTGGAGCGAGATTGGTAGTTTGGAGTGTTATGTGCTGTTTGAGAGGGGATTTGTGGTTTCGTTGGATTTCGAGGTGGGTGGGGATTGTGGTTTGAAGTTAGTTTGGTTCAATTGTAGATGGTTGGGGGGGGTGGGGGTGTGGGTGGTGGGGGGGGGGTTGTTGCAAGACTCTAGAAGCAATTGCAAAGAAGAATGGCCTTCTGTCCTCTCGGTTGGACTTTGTGACTATTATGGCGGTAATAGCAATAATGGTAGTAATAATAACAATAATGAGAAAATGAAAAACATGGGAAAGTCGGGAATAGAGAATAATTTGATTTTGGAACGTGTGGCGGCCGAACTACACGCGTTATCTTGGATGACGGTGAGCCCAGGATACCTTGAAAGAAGATCGTCACTCCCGTTTCATTGTGATATGGTGCTAAGGCTTAGAAGGCTTCTACATTTTGCTGATAAAGAACTCTCGCAGATTTCTGTGAAATCAGAACTTTAGCGATATTGGTATGTTTTAGTGATTATGTGCAGAAATAGTTGTACAATTTAAACTAATTGCATACTCGTAGTTTTGCTGATTAGGAAATCATTTAGAAAGTTACATAGAATCATTAAGTTGTGTAGTGGTAGATTTTGAACGTTTGTTTGTACAAAAACATCTTGGATTTTGATTGCGATTGTGAAGCAAATGATGGTTATAGATAAACACTTCATGGAAATCTTGGACGATTTAACTCTTATGTTTTGTAGTTTTTTGGACAGAAGCTTGAACCATATTTAGGGGTTGAAAGTTTTGTTGTTGCCCTCTCGTCGAGGTATCTTTGTAGTTTACGCAATGCCTAAAAATGGGATAGGGTTTGGGACCGTTAAGTTATAGTGTGGAAATTCCTAGACTTTCTTAGACAAGATTGGTTTTTTACCCGTCGTGTCGGTAAAATGGGTCGAGTGATTTGGAAACAACCATTAGAAGTAAGTTTAGGATGGGATACTTCTTTGCTAGGTAATTGAGAATGTGAGGTGTGAAAGATATGATAACATGGGTTGGGTGTCAATTCAAGCCATGTGAAAGACAAAGGTCCATGTGCATTGCACATTATATGCCAAAATGTCATTTGTCACATACCTGCATACATGTTCATTAGGAAACCCTGTCATTAATCATTGTCAAGTGTTATCGATTCATTGGTCGAGTTCGTTACTTGGAAAACAAAATCTTGTTATGATCACAGTTATTAACGCCGACGATGGACAAGTCCACGTAGACGATAGTTCATATAACTTAAAGATTTGTAGACGATTAAGTTATCTCCCATGTTTTTGGGTTGTTTTGTATTGTGATTCTGTTTTGTCTATTAAGGTTTATAGTCAATCATATTGCAAATGATAATGATGGCAAACATGTTAATCAAACTTTGTCACCTTAAAAAGAATTCACTTTGCCTTTTTCTTTACAGAAATAAAGATGTCTCCTTTTCCACTTTAAAAATCAAACCAAATTATTGCTATAATGAACAATTTGAATTTTAAATCATGAAAGACAACTGATGCCCTCAGAAGGAGATTTCAGAGTCCTGTTTCATCTTCTGGGGGCATCAGTTGTCTTTCATACTTTTTTTAACCACTTCACCTCAATTTTGTGTTTTTTCTTAACCTCTATGATGACAAAATTAATTACCTTTATTTAAAAGTACTAACTCGCGTAACGACATAATTTGCACACGGTACATATGCTCTCGGCCACTTGGTTAAGACACCTCACTTTTACCATACCGGTAAGTCAAAACCCCGTTGGTAGTTGTCTTGTTAAATGTTTATACGTGTTATACTATCTTATTTACTAAATAAGTTGTCTTTGTTTTTTTTAACTAGGTGTCCTTCATTTTGTATATCTAATGAATTTGATAGTTACATCTTACAATTTTCTCAACTATTTCAAGACTTTTGAGCATTCATTCAACCTTTTAACTTATGCAATTTAAGTAAAAGAATTGTAAGAAAGTTGTAAACTTTGTGCTATTTACACCTAGCCACAAAGAATGTGACATTTCAATGGTTTGATACATATGTCAAAGTTTTGTTGAAGTTTAAGATTGGATATTTTTTTTGATGATGATTTTATTACTACTTTTTACCTAATTATAAATTGACATCTACTAAAGAATATAAAATTCCTCAAACGAATAATAATGTGACATTTGAACTAGAATCATGAAAGTGGGAATTGAATGTTATTCCCTAAGCATAAATTCGAAAAACAATATATCGAATAAGGTACAAATGCATTGAGATTTGTTTTTTTTTTTACTTTTCAGAGAATAGATTACATAAATGTTTTGAAAATACCAATTTAACAAAAATAATCCTAAAACCAAAACCGATAACTTTCATGTTTTAAATCAGATAATCGGCTGTTACAAAATTGCCTAAAGATAATTTTCGAGTCGTTTCTACGAAAAAAGAATGTTTCGAGTCAAGAGATTTTGGTTATGTATATATGTAGATATACAAATAACCTTAAACTTAGAAAAATCAAAATAAGTTTCATTTCAACTACTACTAAAGTGATATATGAACTAATATGTGACATCAATATACAATAATGAAATAATAACTTTTAGGCCATAAATTCTAAGCATTTGATAAGAAAATGAATGACATAACATTAATATATGACAATAAATTCAATATAACAAGAATGATACATGTATAAGTATAAAATCAATGGTTACATAGTCACACCACCAAAATTACAAAACAAAGTTTATTAATCTACAAGCTCAAAACAAAATAATAGATAGACAGATAGATAGATAGATAGGTAAATATTAATAAAATACCGCTCATATTAGTTAAATCATACTATAAAGTAGTATAACTTAATTAATTAGAACATGTAAAGCGAAATAAAGATGTCAGATGCAATAGATGTCAAAAAACGGCCTGAGAACAAAGACAGTTGATCGTCAAGAAGTTATGGCCAGCTGGAGCTGGAGCATCCTGAGCTGAGGCTGCGGCAATCATGATTGCCATCATGACGACGAAAAGGTTGATCATCTTCATTGAAGCCATTGAGATTGATTAGAGCAACTTGCGATTTTAAATTTCGATAAACGGAAATATGTCAAAAATTTAGCCTAGAGCCTTGGAGTGTATTGGTAAGGAATATATTGGTCTATTAATGTTGCGCGTTTTACTAGGCTGAATTGAAGGAGTGGTTTTCCCAACACATTCAAAACGATGTAGTAATACTTTCTGAAAGTCTCTGGCTGCCCGTTGCCCGATGCTTGCTGCCCGTGTTTTTTTTTCTTAATGACATTGTTAAATATGGTTAAGAAAGACACCTGTCTTTGTTTATGATATAAGGTTGATAGATATTTTAAGTTTAACTAGTCATCGCACACTGTCGTATACAAACGTGTTAGACATAGTGTAATGGCGACTACACAGGATTGCGGTTATCACTCATATATCAACACCAACTTAGTTTCATGTATTTACAACGTTGTTTCATGACCAATTAAGGCGTTGTTTGTTTATTAAGAGGCCATGAATCTGAATATGATTCGCACATCTCAATCTGAATATTCGGTAGAAAATTCTGAATATGATTCTCGTCTTAATTTGAATAAGTGTGACCGATGATCGATCGAAGATTACTAGTCCTCGCACACTGATGTATACAAGGGTGTTAGATATTTTACTAGTCCTCTTTCACGGGTCCTTGTGCGAAGACTATCACGAGGACTCGGTCAGAACAAAAACGAGAATAAGTTGATGCACAAGGACAATCTAGCACGGAAACTTAACTTGTTACACAATATTACTTCCAAAACATACGTATATGTTGAAAGTAATATTGTACAATATGTTAAGGACTTTTTCATCATCTCGTCCTTGTGTTTGATTAGTCCTCGCCGAGGCCTCGTGACTAGTCCTCGACACCGACCTGTGTCATTGTCTAGCGTCGGGCTTGTTCAAATTAAGCTTTAATTTTCCACAAAATGTACCTATTATGTCACTTCAATTTTGTTACCCTGTCCATTTCTCATTTATGGAATATATTTTCATTTTCATGATTTAAAACAAGCATAGTTGCCCGCGCGTTGCTGCAGGGCAGTGTTTCTTTTATCATAGATATGAGTGTTTTTTTTTAATTTCTATGGTAAGATTTCAAAGTTTTATAAGTGTGGTTTGCGTGTGCTAATTTTTTTAAAGTTATGTGTTTAAAGGTTGTTTTTTTTTTGCTATTTGAGTTTTTTTAATATAATTTTATGAGATTTGGGTAAATATGTGTTAAGCATGATTAAATATGTGTTAAGCATGATTAGTTCCCCTCAGCGGTTAATTTTATTTTTTTTGTGCTGCCTTTAATTTCGGTCTCGTGTTTAACTTAGCTCTATCTTTTATATGGCTAGTGAGTTGGATGCGACATGTCGTGGGCCTTTTTTGATCTAAATAAATCAAATACTTTTGTAAAAAAACTTTCTTATTTTTGTGGCCGAGGCGCAAATTATTTATTTTTTTATTATTGTGACAATATTATCTTTTTCTTATTATGGGCTTATGTGTTATTTGAGATAGATCCTATGTCGCGGCGATCTTTCTCTTCATCTGCATAAATAAGTCTACTTTTGGATAATTTTGTTTCCTATTTTGGTGACCTGAACAATTCTTCTTTATTTCAACAGGTTTTGCGTAATTAAAGAAAAACAAAAACAAAAAAAAAGAAAAACAAAGTGTCAAATGGGCCGGCCCAAAATGAGAGCCCGATGGGCCGGTTACTGTACCACTATGTCAAAACGACATATATTATAAATATACTCAATTGCCGCATAAAACGACGTCGTTTTCGAGGCCAGCTACAGTACCTCGAGGTTCCCATTGGGCTCCCAGTTTCTTGGGCCGTCCTTTGTTTTTTGTCAGTCATTCATACCTAAAAAAAATTGTGCTCGCGGCTCCACAAAAATAAGAAAATTCACTATACAAACTGTATTTAATTCGGAATAAAAAAAATACCCGCGGACATGAGGCCCAACACCATAAGCCCAATAAAAAAAATCTATAAAACTGGATCTCTGAAAAAATAAACCCAATAAAAATAAAAATTGCTCGGCAACAAAAATAGGAAAATCAATTACAAAATACCCTGCTACTCTTGATGCCCACACATAAGCCCATTCATAAAAAACTACAAACTATTAAACATTAGACCGAAAAAATAAACCCAATTCTAAAAAAAAATTGCTCGGCACAAAATAGACAAAAAAATTACAAAAGTATACTTGATTTAATCAAATCTAAAAAATACCCCAGCGACATGAGAACTACTAACACTGATAAGCCCATAATAAAAACTCAAACTATTAAACATGAGACCCAACCGCAACTACGCGGTACTATTTTCTAGCTTGATAAACAAAAAACCAGTAAAAAAAAACACAAAAACTAAAAACCAAAACAAAAAAACCTAGAAAAAAATAAAAAATTGTCACGACGACCATATTATTTTAAAAAAAAAACATAACCCATCCCGCACTAACTAAAACATACCCCGGCCCGCAGCAACGCTCGAATACTTCACACGCTTGTACACACAAATCATTTATGGACAAATTAGTGATTTCTAAGATAAGACTATATTTAATACTGACTATAAAAATATCTGAGTTGTAATATATTAGAAAATTAAACATATATAAATAATGGAAAACATGGTTGCATGTTCTACGTCGAATAAATGAGTGGTTGCGTATCCTGACCAACAATAAGATTTCTGTAATTCTAATAAGTTTCTGTATTTTGGATTTGACCAAATGTTTTCTTATGTTTTTTGGTGTATAGTGAGATAATAATAATCCCAATTATTATTTCTATTTGTTTTATTAAGTGCTTATTTCAATAGTTCACATGTACATGGTAATAATAGTGTCTTACTTTACATAAAGAAGAATCACTAAGTCAAATAATGAATGTAACAATTGATTCAAGGTTTTTAAAAGTCTTAGCCATGATCCGGTCGTGGCTAACAGTGGTTTTCAAAGTCAAATGTTGAAAATCGACTATTATGTCGTTTAACGAACTTTTATCCACTACTTTAGTCGTGACTAAAAGTATTCCGTGGCTAAAACATCTTCTTGTTTGTTATAGTTATCAAGTTTTCGACATTATTACCTCATTCGATAATAGCATCATCTAAATGCAGCTTATCTTATGAAATCTTCATCCGTAAGCAAAATATCGTATCGGGTCCATAAGCTTAAATGAGGGCATTATAACAACTTCTACGATAAGTCCATGTGATTGATTGATGAGGACATGTAAAGATTACGACTTATACCAGAAAATTTACTTTGAACGTACGTGTGATTTGCGATATAGATTTTTCAAAGGAGAAAAAAATATCGAATGTGACTTGAATATCGTATTAGTGGAAAGTATGTAATACGCCGAGTTGTTTGCTGATTTAGTCAAGGGTATTTTGTAAGAATGTGTATCGTCCAAAGTAGAATCATACTTTTCTATGCTTTCTAATCAATCACTTGCTACAATCACGGGTTGCTTTGTAATAATAAAGTACCTAGGTAAATTTGAAATTATCACAAAAAGATTGATTCATGGACAATGTGAACTAACCTCAAAACCTATTTCACAAAAAAGTTGGTGTTTCTCGGCTTGATTAGAAAATTATCCATCAGAACGAGATATGTGGAGATGAAATATAGACATATCTTACTTTTATTCTCGGGTAAACCCGAAAGGAAAGAGACTGATTTCATAAATGCCTCTCGCCAAGTATAAGTGTAAGAATGAATGTGTTAAATGTATGTGAAATTTTATCCTCTTTATAATTGATATATTTTTGTGAAAACAATTGGGTAACTATGAGAGCCTAAAATAGAATTGGAACGAAATATTGATTTGCATAAAATGTAAAAGAGATGTCATGAATTCTTTTTTTTTTGAACAACGGCTTTATTAAACGACTAGCAAGGAGCTAGAATTAGACAATGATTCAGATTCCCCTAAGAATGTTAACAATGATTCGGTGTCGCCTTCTAGTCGGGTTTTGCGAGAGAAGGATGTTCGTGTATGAGTAAAACGTGGTGTTACCTCGTTATTTTGTTGTATAACAACAAAAACTATCATTCAACAAATCAGCACATAAACACCCTCTGTCCAAATATGGTGCATGAGTACACTCAGAGGCACACCATGACTAGAGTGGCAAATGGATGGGTTGGTTAGTTTGGGATCATGGTCCAAGGGGTTATGGGTCCAATGGGTTCAATGGTCAAAACAGCATGTTTTAAAAATGGGTCTAACGGGTCATGGGTCAAACGGTTTGGGTTGGGTCGACCTACTAAATTATGGTGTTTTCATACATTTCTGAACGCTTTATACGTTTTCGTCGGCTTTTTTACGTTGTCGTCCGTTTTTTACGTTTTCGTTCGTCTTTTTACGTTTTCGGCCCTTTTTTTACGTTTTCATCCGTTTTTTACGTTTTCGTCAAATTTCTTACGTTTTCGTCCGATTTCTTACATCTTCGTCCGTTTTTTACCTTTTTTTACGTTTTCGTCAGTTTTTTTACGTTTTCGACCGATTTTTTACGTTTTCGTCCGTTTTTTTACGTTTTCATACGGTTTTTACGTTTTCGACCGTTTTTTAACGTTTTCGTCCGTATTTTTTACGTTTTCGTCCGTTTTTTACGTTTTCGTCTATTTTTTACGTTTTCGTCCGTTTTTTTACGTTTTCGTCCTTTTTTACGCTTTCGTCCGTTTTTTATGTTTTTGTCCGATTTCTTACGTTTTCGTCCGATTTCTTACGTTTTCGTCATTTTTTTACGTTTGCATACGTTTTTTTACGTTTTCGTCCGTTTTGTTAAGTTTTCGTCCGTTTTCTTACGTTTACGTCCGGTTTTTTACGTTTTCGTCCGATTTCTTACGTTTTCGTCCGTTTTCTTACGTTTTCGTCCGTTTTTTACGTTTTTGTCCGATTTCTTACGTTTTCGTCCGATTTCTTACGTCTTCGTCAGTTTTTTTACGTTTGCATATGGTTTTTTACGTTTTTGACCGTTTTCTTACGTTTTCTTCCGTTTTGTTACGTTTTCGTCCGTTTTCTGTTGATTTCTTCCCGTTTATCGTTCGTTTTTACGTTTTCGTTTGTTATTTTTAATATTTTCGTCGATTTCTTACGTTTTCGTTCGATTTCTTACGTTTTCGTCAGTTTTTTTACGTTTGCATACGTTTTCGACCATTTTCTTACATTTTCGTCCGTTTTGTTACGTTTTCGTCCGATTCTTTACGTTATTTCTTACGTTTTCGTCCGTTTTCTTACGCTTTCGTCCGTTTTTTACGTTTTCATCAGTTTTTTTATGTTTTTGTCCGTTTTTTACGTTTTCGTCAGTTTTTTTACGTTTGCATACGTTTTTGTCCGTACATTTTTTTACGTTTTTGTCCGATTTCTTACGTTTTCGTCCGATTTCTTACGTTTTCGTCAGTTTTTTTTACGTTTGCATACGTTTTTTACGTTTTCGACCGTTTTCTTACGTTTTCCTCTGTTTTGTTACGTTTTCGTCTGTTTTCTTACGTTTTCGTCCATTTTTACGTTTTCGTCCGATTTCTTACGTTTTCGTTTGTTTTTTTACGTTTTCGTCCGTTTTTTACATTTACGTCTGTTTTCGTTCGTTTTCGTACGTTCTCTTCTGTTTTCTTACGTTTCCATCCATTTTCGTCTGTTTTTTTTGTTTTTGTCTTTTTCTAAAAACGAATAAAGACGTATAAAACGTAAGAAATTGGACGAAAACGTAAAAAACGTAATAAATCGGACGAAAACTTAAGAAATCGGACGAAAACGTAAGAAATCGGACGAAAACGTGAGAAATCGGACGAAAACGTAAAAAAACAGACAAAAACGTATGAAATCTGACAAAAACGTAAAAAACAGGCGAAAACGTAAGAAATCGGACGAAAACGTAACAAATCGGACGAAAACGTATGAAATCGGACGAAAACGAAAAAAAGAGACGAAAACGTAATAAATCGGACGAAAACGTTAAAAGACGGACGAAAACGTAAAAAACGGACGAAAACGTAAGAAATCTGACAAAAACGTAAGAAATCTGACAAAAACGAAAAAAATGGGCGAAAACGTAAGAAATCGGACGAAAACGTAAGAAATCGGACGAAAACAAAAAAAAGAGACAAAAACGTAATAAATCGAACGAAAAAGTAAAAAAACAGACGAAAATGTAATACATCTGTAGCAAAAACGTAACTAAAGGGCGGAAAATAAACAAAAGTAAGAAATCGGGCGAAAAGTACAGGAAATCAGACGAAAACGTAAAAAAATTAGACTAGAAATAGTCGTAAGAAATCGACGAAAAACTTAAAAAAAAAGACGAAAACATCAAAATTACCGACGAACACCGTAAGAAACTCGACGAAAAACCGTAAACACAACAGACGAAAAGTAAAGAGTACTCGGACGAAAACGTCCAAAAAAGGGGCTCGGAAAACGTAAGAAATATGACGAAACGTACAAAAAACGGACTCGAAATCGTAAGACTATCGCGAACGTTAATAAAGAAAACCAGAAGGAAATGTAAGAAATTTTTGAATTCATTTTATTTTAAATTTTTGTCCAAAACGTAAAGAAAAACGGCGAAAAAGTGAGAAATCGGCCGAAAGTAGAAATCAACGAAAACCGTAAAAAAAAACAGACGAAAACGTTAATAATCGACGGACGAAAAGTAGAAATCGGGCGGAACAACGTCAGATATTCAGACGAAAGACGTTAAAAAACAGATCGAAAACGTAAAAAAATCCGGTCGAAAACGTAAAAAAAAGACGAAAACGTAAAAAGAAATAAGACGAAAACGTAAGAAATCGGACGAAAACGTAAACAAACAGACGAAAACGTAAAAATATGACGAAAACGTAAAAAACCGGGTCGCGAAATCGTAGAAATCGACGAAAACCGTAAAAAAACAAAAAAAAAAAAACAGCCGAAAAAGACCGTGTAGGAACTCTGACGAACACTTCAGAAACCTCGAAAACGAAAAAAATCTCCGCCCACGTATCCGACATTGACGAAAACCGTTACACCCCAGAAGCCCAGTCCCACAACCCTACTCACGTCACACAACACGTTTTCAACTCTTCACACCCAAAGTTGTGTTTTGATAGGCTAGGGCTTTTATTTTTTATTTATATATGATAGATAGAACCAGAGAAGATGAAAAGTTTGGTATGAAAAAAATACCAAATAAATTATTAGGCCACTAATATAAGTGATATTTAAACTTAATACTTTTCGGGTATGGGTTCGGGTACGGGTATGGGTATCAAGAGGTATTACCATCCCCACCCCCATCCCCGTTTTTAATATCGGGGATTCCCCATCCCCGGTCAATTCGGGGATTCCCCGGTCAAAACGGGTTCGAATATCGGGTCCTCACCAGGTACGGGTTTTATTGCCATCTCTACCTCTTTCGAAATATGGTGCCATGAGACACTCACAGGCACACACATGACCCACTAAAACACACACAAGAAAAACTCGCCGAGTGAATTGGTCACCTCTGTGCGAGAAGCTATGACGTCATTTACAGTATCGTGTTCGCGTCATAAAAATGGCGTTTTGAGACGACACCACCCTCACCATTCATGATACAGTGTGCTCTAAATGTAACTTTAGAAACATAAACACACAATGTTGGTATGATTGTTAAACTTTGAAGAAATTAAACATTTGACATTATATTTGACTTGTACTGAAAAATAAGAAGTAGTAATTCAAAGGAATAATGTGATATGAAAAGTAAAATCATGGAATATGAATGATATTCCCAAAGCATGGTCTGGAAAGCAACATGCGATAAAAGCTGAATAACGTACAACCACGTTTTATGCTTTTTTAAAAGGATATGACATCTGTTTTTTTTAACTTTCAAAACGATAAAAAGCTAGAACAAATAAGTAAATTTGTCAAAACAAAATAAAACTTGAACCACAAAATATTGTAGATTCTTTCAACTCCAAACGAATCAAATAATAAATGCTACAACAACATCAACCACAGAACATGAATATATCGAACTATTCGTATACAAACCAAAGAACTATTCGTAATCAAAACCATTTTTTTTTTTTTTTCAATGCGTTGTAGTGAGACAGATTATGCGTAAGATGTCTTCTTGGTGGAATATCGACTATTCGGATGTGAATTCTTACGAGGAATGACAAGTTTGGTTGGTTTCTATTCGGATTCAATCCAAACTCAAAGGCGTTCTTGATGGTGTATACTATGGTTTGTGGTGGTATATGTGGAACTTTCGCAACAAGCTTCTGTTTGATAAGAAGATACCTGAAAAGGCGCTGATATTTGATAATTTAGTTTCTAGTTCTTTTTATTGGTGTAAATTCAAATGTAAAGCGTCGTTCAAGTGGGACGATTGGCGTAAGAAACCTTATATTGTTTATGTTTGATCTAGCTCCTTGCTAGTGTTTTAATAAATCGCCGTTCAAAAAAAAAACGAAAGAAAAATTAATCCCCACAATTTTTTTTAGGCAAAAAGCATTTTGCAATATTTGTAGGTTTTTTTCTCGTGTCTATTTAAAGGATAGATAATCGCGAAACTAATGTTTGACGAATCAATTCATTTAAAAAGGACGTATTAATTCCGTTTTGTAGACTCGTAAACAATAGCTCTAATGGCTACTACACGCGAAAGTTACTGAGCTTTTACGTTTATGTTCATATATACCTTAGTCTACAATTATATGTTTACTTCGATCACGAAACATATAGAAATAGGACATTAAGATAGGAAGAAAAAATGTTCATACTAGTGATCTACTTAGTAACGCAAACATCATGTTTTTTAAGTTTGCGTTTTAGACTTATATCAAACTAGAAATAGTAATATTAAGCCCCAAAGGAACCTTATAATTATGCAAAGTTAAAGGCTAAAGTATCAAAAAAACTTTTAAATTCATGTTATTCTGCCCATGTAAAATGATCATTTTACCCATCTGTAAAAATATTGATACCGAAGTGTAAATGATCATAGGATACTCAAAATAACTCTTTTTGATTTAATATGAAAAAAAAAAATTATACACAATAATAAAAATAAAAAATTGACAATTATTATACATTTTCAATCAATAAACCTTAGCGGCAAAATGAACATAACAGACAAACATTACAACTAACAATGTCTATTTTGGCTTATATAAGCTGCTTATGACTTATTTAGTTTTTGGCTTATGTTTGATCTCACTTTTTGTGGCTTATCTTGAAACTTTTTGGCTTATATAACCTTATTATGACATAATAATTTTATAAAAGCCTAAAAGTTTTTAAAAAAAGCCAAAAAAAAGATGAGCTTATAAAACATAAACTCAAAACCAAATAAGCCATAAGCCGACTATATAAGCCGAAACAAACACACCAAAAAAGTAATCCAACATCTACACTAGAAAACATATTAAAACTCACCAATAATATAATTCCATATATAAATCTAGCAAGAACCAGAATTACATATGATAAATAGATCCAAAAGACATATCAAAATAATAACTTAATAAGTATAATGTATACCAATAATAAACATAAACAAGTACTAAAACATGATACTAAATTACTAATAAATAAAAGCAAACACCAATGCGGAAAGCGAAGCAACCGCAACAGAAGCAAGAGCAGTGTTGGAAGCATCAGACGTTGGCGCAGGAGCAGGAGCATCAGCAGCAGTGACGGAGGAAACCGCCATCATCATCACCACAAGCATTACAAACATCTTCTTCTTCATTGACTCCATTGTTGAAACCTTTTTTTTTTCTTTGAATGTGAATGAGAATATAATAGATGGGGTAAAGTTAGGGTTTGGGGATTGGTGGGTTTTATAGAGCGGGTGAAGGTGGTGGTCCTCAATAAGGAGGAGGAAGGATAAGCTGCCCTCTGCCCGGGTTTTTATTTTGGAATGTCGTGTGAGATTTTTGAAAGAAAAAAATGTTTTTAGGCTAGATGGAGTAAGGAGAGGAAACTCACCTTGTCAGTTTTTTCCTTTTCAACTTTATCACTCACCTTTCATACTAAACTCACCTTACACATTATTATTTTTATTTAATTTACTTTCATTCATAAATTAAAAACGTTAACGTAAACGTACAAAATTAATAAAAACGTAAACATAAACTAAATTAAAAACTTTTACATAATAATTTAAAAACATTACGCAGCAAGACAATTAAAATAGGATATATTATTAAAAACGATACATAGATTATTAATCTGATGACTCGTAGTCTGAATCATATCTCACCACCCCAAATTCCAAAAAGAATTCTTCACCATCAGCTTGTTTTTGCTTAATTTTTTTTCTTTCCGTGCTTTTTCATCCATTGCTTTTTCTTCTAATATCTCTCTTAACGCTTCTTCGTCTAGATGTAGTTGATGTAGCTCTTTCTCAGTAAGATATACATCACATATCTCACGGGTTTGGGATGACGAACCACCTATATGGGTTTGTGAGCGCTAGTTGTATTTTTCCCGAGCCAGATGGACTAGTTTATCATTAATTTGGTTTTTTTTATTTTTGCGCCGCAATTTCCAAACAATGTATTGTGAGATAGTAATCTTTTTAGATCATTCTGTTCAAAAAGCGACAATCAAAGCGCGGACTCTTCTATGTGAATGTGGTTGCATTATAGACTCGTATGGCTGTTTGTCGCAGATCATTTTTATGCACCGCCTGCATTATCATATTCGACGGCCAAGTTTATAATCGCTAGCTGACGAACTTTATCCTCCTCAATTTGTTTTCCAACCATAGCTTTGATTTCATCATAGGTGTGTGGAACCGAACACGCCATTAAAAATACAATACTAAACGTGAGAGTTTTGTTTAAAAATATATGATTTGTGTATGAAAATATAAGTGAAATATTGGGTATTTATAACTAAAAAAATGAGGATCTTTTTTTAAAAAAGTTTTTTTTTAATATAAAACGGATAAAAAAACATGTGGGTCCCTGGTGAGTCACTCCAACTCATGCGCGAGTTTGGAGGGGCGGCATAAGAATTTTGAGAGTGACTTTCATTTTGTGTGTGACTTCTTTATTACTCCGTCCAGCCTTAGGAATTTTGGTTTTGGAGATGATTCTCGAATAAGTTATTTTACAAGATATATATATAATATATTATTATATATATAAATATAAAATATATGAGACTTTTTGTTCAGCATCAAATTTAAGTGCGAGAACTCTTAAAAACCTACATGCTCGCCTTGTCAATAATTGATATTTTACACCTATGTTTAAATAGAACACAAGAATATGTTTTAAAAAAAACATATTTTTTAAAGAATTTGATGAGAATGGAAATACAAAATTGTTCTTTGAATTGGCACCCTTCAAGATAAATATTTGTATTTCAAATTTCTCATCAAATTCTATTGAGACAAATATGTGCAGAAATTCGTTTATTGAAAGACGATGAATGTATGTTTCTTGAGAGTTCTCGCAGTTTTCGCAACTTAATTTGATGTTGAAAATAAGTTACACTATATATCTATATATATATATTATAAATAATATATATATATATATAATATATTATATATATATTTATAGAGATAGATTTTAAACGTATGTCAAAATCATTTATTCGATTAAAACAATTGTGAAAAAGCATTGGACACATGATTTTGACATATTATTGTGTGGAAACTTCATATAATATGATCTTGACAAATGATGTTCATCTTCTAAAGGAAAAAAGGGATATATTTTCTGGCGTATCATAAGAAGAAGACGGGTAAAGGAGCTTAAAATAACGATTTCGGTAGCTGAAAAAATTACGCAAAATTATTCTAATGTTTCCTTTCGGTGTGCTACTAGAGGTGGAGTAAAGAGTGTTTAGTTGTCGGAGTTGCACTCCCATTTGGAAGCTTTTGAGCTAATTCAGATGCAAGATCGTTGGATTTGGTCTATAACGGGTACGACATATTTCTCTATAGCTTCAGTTAGATCGATGTTGGATGATCACAGGTTACCAGTTGTGTCTTCTCAAACTAGATGGATTAAGGTGATGTCGATTAAAATCAACGTGTTTGCTTGAAAAGTTCGTTTGGATAAATTACCAACTAGATTCAACCTTTCTCTTAGAGGGATATCTAATTCCTTCTATTCTATTCCCAATTTGTGACGAGCATGTTGAATCTACGACGCACATTTTCTTCTCCTGTTCTTTGATGAAAGACCTTGTTCGTAAGGTCTCAATTTGGTGGGACATTGGTATCCATATATTTCGTCTTTTGATGAATGGTTGAATTGGATTTCAAATATTCAATTTCGAGTGCAAGCTAAACAAGTTTTAGAAAGCATCTTCTATGTCTTGTGGTGGCAAGTTTGGAGATTTCGTAATAAGATCGTTTTCGGGTCGAGCAATACTGGAAAGGTGGTGATAAATATCAAAATATCATACAAAATACTACACTAGAAAGTTTTAGAGAGGGAGAGTAGAAAGAGAGTATAGAGAGAGTGAGAGGGTGACGAGTAGAGGGAGGAGAGGAGGAGAGAAAGAAAGAAATATTAGATTAGAAAGAGGAGAATCACCCCCATAACCCTTCCTTAGCCCTCCTTGTATAGTAAGGGAGGAGGGACTAGGAAACAATTAAGGGATATTACATATTACATAGTAGTTTTTCCCTATTTGCACTAGTTAATCCCTACACATTATAAACTAGGTAAATTGGCCATGTAATCAACACTTTTTGTGTTTATAACAATCTCCCTCTAAGGGATGATTACAAAGGCCCTACAAAAGTACGGGATTAACATTCTTGGGTCTTCCTCCAACATACTCCTCTAGCCTCCTTGAGTGTCTTGTCAATCTTGTCAACCATCTCGTTTGATTTCTCGACATCCATGTCGGTCCAGCCTCTTCCCTTCAACTGTTTGTTACTGGTGCCCAGCTAGTTCCTTTTCACCATATCAACCATGTTTTCTCGAATCTTGATAAGATTACCATCACATAACTTATTTACTTCACTTAGCTTCATAAAGGATTTGATATTGTGTTGGTTGAGATACACAACTCCTTTATGTGTTCCAAACATTGTGAATGATATCTTTTGGTCGATTCCTTCAAAGAACATCATAGGTTTGGTAAGGTTGAGAGTTTGCTGATAACTTTCCACTCCTAGTTGAATATCTTCAACCCTGTTTTGAATCACGACTCTTCTAATGAATAGGAAAAGTGCATTGTTGAAGTCTTTCACAAATTCCAATAGGAGATGGTGAAGTTTATCTTGGACTTGGAACAAATACATGTCTTCAACATCGTTTAAGCTGAGTCTAGGAAGATCTGCATAGCTGAATTCATACTCTTTATATCGGATCTCCTGACTACAATTGATGTTAGAAAACCATAACCCCATTTCTTCTTTACCACTACACGAACAACTGATTTGATCCTTAAATCTGAGTAGACGCTTCCTTCAGTTCTGGTACTCATTTGCTTGAGAAGGAAGTCCAGATTTGTTACCATCCCACTGTAAATACATCATAAAGGAGATTCAAAGATGTAACGATGAGTTTCTTTGCACCATCTATCAGGGATCATGTCTTCTATACCTTGGATGTGGTATCTTGCAACATAATGCTTGGTAATAGAAGTAGTATACTTCTCTTCCGTGCTTAGATTCACCATGTAGTAGAAATCATTGTTGTAGAAAGAAGGGTGTGGTTTTGTATTTTTGGACATGTGTCATTCAAACGATCTGGGTTTTGACACATCATCTTCATCACTGTTTCATTTAGCTTCTGTAACACTGCTGCTTTGAGTTGACTAACATGGTATTCGAGTTCCACATCATTCTGATACTGCTGCTTTAGCCTTTCTAGTCATGCGCCTTCAAGATCTACTATTGTAAGCTCTTCCTTCTGGATGATTGCTTTAAGCTTCTTTGCTATAGCCACAATGGATGGTCCAAGAATATGATTCTTATTTTTATCAATGTCTGATTTCAAGAGTAAATCAAACCATGTTGTCTTCCTTTTAGTAGCACCTGCAGACCCTGACTTAGTGTACCATTCTGGATTACGACAAGTCTGAATGTATTCATCTTATGGGTCTAAGGGTTGTATGGTAGGAGTGTCAACTTGTGCATGAATCACGGGAGATTTGTTTCGCCTTGATGATCTAGAAGAAGGTTCACCGACATCCTTTCGACGTTTCTTCTTGTTCTCCCCCTCACGATTATTAGGAGAATCTTGATTGTCGTGAGACCTTTTGTGAAAGGATAGTTCTGCATCTTGAGCATCGAGTGCTTGCTGAACGAGAGTGATGGATTCATAGAGGGTGTCATAAAGTTACTGATGAGTAGTATGAGTCTCATTTGACTTGTTCGAGTGAATTCGATTCAACAGCTTTAACTTTAGATCCATTTCTAAGAGATCATTAGTGGAGATGGATGATTGAGTGAATAGATTGATTTGGTTGTTTTCTATTACATCGAGCACAAAGGTGTTAAGACGAGGCCTAACATAGTTTGCAACGGCTTTTGGGATATGAGTATGTAGAAGCTTTTTAATTTCTGTCAGAACTTTTGCTTGGACAACTTTTTCAAATGCTTCAGAAACATTGAAATTTGTGAGAGCTTCTGATCATATTCTCTGAATTTCTGTGCGACTGCCTTCTTGAAGTTGATCTTCCTCATATTCTTTTCGCCTTTTGCATCAGCTTCTTTGCTTTGGCTTGGAGTGAGCTTGGTTAGGGAGTTGTTGTAGGATAGGGAATTTTCTTTGCTGGTAGAGATGGTATATGATGAGCATACTCGTCCGGAAACATTTCCTGCAGCAAATTTTTTGTTGCTAGAACATCTACATGTGTACCAAGTGGTACTTCGGATGCACCTGATATATAGCTTGTTAGCTCAGGATTTCCCTCTAGGTTATGTACCACTGAGGTTGTTTAAGCATCAGTATACACTGGATGACTCATAAAATCCGTCAATTCATTTGCAGGTGTTTCATCTAGCAAGGTCTGAATGAAGTCTAGCGAGGAACTTGTAATCGTCGGACCGAGGTAGGTAGAATCGGGTGTTGCAGTAGACTTGTTATACATGAACACTCCATACCCTGCAGCATCATCATCTCCGTGTGGATTATCATCAGATAAGTCCATATCAGATTCGTCAGCATCATCAGTTTCATTTGCACTTTCCTCTGATTCGTCTGAACTTGAAGAGTAGAGTGATGCATCACTATCAGTATCTGAATCAGCATAGTGTTTGTTGTGAGCAACACTCGATCCTTCTCATGCAACTGCTTGCTTCTTTTGCTTCAAACTCTCAAGTCTGCTAGCTTTTAATCCTTTTAAGGTAAGTCTAACAATGACTGAACTGCTGGATCATCACCTGCGGGACCTTTGAGTTTTTGTCCCCACTCTGCATATGTATCTGCAATTGTATCATCAAGTTGGCTGTCAATTGTCAATTGTATATCAAAAGGCTAGTGGGAGTAATGTTACATTCCTCATCTTATATGTCGATGACATAATCATCATGGGAAATCACATTCTAAGTTTACAAAGTGTAAAGTCATATCTTGGAAAGTGTTTCGCCATGAAAGATTTAGGGGAAGCAGCATTTATTCTTGGAATCAAGATCTACCGAGATAGATCGAAGCGATTAATTGGACTGAGTCAATATGCTTACATAGATGAAATCTTAAAAGGTTCAAGATAGATAATTCCAAACGTGGTTACATCCCCATGCAAGAAAGACTTGACTTGACTTGAATAAAACACAAGGTGCTTCAACACCCGGAGAGGTGAAGCGGATGCAAAATGTACCCTATGCTTCGGCAGTAGGATCCATTATGTATGCGGTGAGATGCACTAGACCTGATGTTGCGTTCACGTAAAATATAACAAGCTGTTTTCAATAGAATCCAGGAGAACCACACTGGACTGCTGTGAAAATCATTCTTAAGTATTTAAGAAATACTAAAGATATCTTCTTGGTTTATGGTAGAAATCCTGAAGCTGAACTTCGAGTTGGTTGCTATTGCAATGCTGGATTTAAGACCGATAGAGATGAAATAAAATCTCAGACATGATACGTCTTCATTTTAAATGGAAGGCGCAGTAGACTAGAAAAGCTCCAAAACAAAGTACTACTACAATGTCTGCTACATAAGCTGAATAACATAGCTGCTTTAGAAGCTACAATGGAAGTTGTTTGGATTATGAAGTTTATTTCAGGGCTTGGTATAGTAGCAACAATAAACAAACCTATTAAGATGTTTTGCGATAATTCAGCCGCACTTCTTATCGCTAACGAACCAGAGGTTCAGAGGGGCGCCATACACTACCATAGAAGATACCTTCTTAAAGTTCACACAGATGACAATCTAGCAGATCCTTTTACGAAGGCTTTACTAAAAGGAAAGCTTACTCAACATGCTAAGAGCATGATACTTCGTTTAGCTAGTAGTTTCATGTAGATCTGTGTTTAGTATTTGGATAAGGGATGTTAAGACAATTTATTTTATGATAAAGATACATGGTATTCCGTTATATTTATTTTAAATTGTGTCATATATTTGCATGTTTAATCCGTGAATAATTTTATTATTATAAAGGAGTCCGTTGTCGATCAACAATATGAGAATATTGTTGAACTAAGACAAATCTGAGAGGTTGGTGATATCTTGGATATTAAAGGATGTGTCTGCCAAACTCACATGATATTCATAAGATGAATATTGGACTTCCCCAACTAACAAGATTATCACTTTATGGATCAGCGTCATTAAGTGAATATTGTAAATGATTTCATTTACTAAATCCTTAGAGTTGAGATGCAAGTAGGTCTTGCATGTGTGAATTGTTCTTCTTGATTTAGTTTCAGTTATCCTGAATAAGGTAACTAATAAGGACTATTTTCAGAAGTTATTATGAAGCATGGTGACTTGACACTTGTAGTCAATAAAGAATTTGTTCCTCCAATAGTTGAAGTATGGTGCCACTGGGCCCCTCATAGGGTTAATCAGATGTATGTGTGGCCGCGCCCAAAAGTTCATGTAGATGAGTCTCGATGAGTTTTGGTAATCTTGGTTAATCATATATACGAGAATCAGAATTCCCTATTTTCTCCGAAAATAACCGATTACGAAAGGGGATATCACCATTCTTATACTCACGGAAACTAACCATACCAAATTTAAACCCAGTAACTAGGCAAAACTCACACCGTCCAAAATGAAGATTATGACCATTAACATTATATATGAGTGGCAAGTCAAAGCTATCATCGTCAGCACCACACTGTTTTGAAGAACATAATGGATCATACCATCATCGTTCTCCACGTACGTTATATCAAGCCAAGATCTGAAACATGTTGTGCGAAATAGTGAACGACGGGCTTCATTCAGTCTATCTTTGATTAACGGGAAGTAATAAGGTTTGCTTCTAACATGAATCTTAGCCGGATATTCCTATATTATCAAATAAAGTATTAGTTCCGGTAATTTAGATTTATAATAGATAGACATGACGCAAAACATATAGACTAAGGCAGTTGTTCAATGATAATGGAACAAACTAAACTAAAACATCAACACTACCCAGTACCAATAATTTTAGATCTACATATCAATAAACTTACCATTACAGTTGGTTTACTATGTGAAGAATTATAGATATGCACAAAATAAGATAATATGTGGGAAAAAAACTTACCATTGCATTCGATTGGGGAAGATTTTGTTGTGTATGTGTTACTATGTGAAAAAGGTTTTGAATGAGGTTGGAAAATCATAAAAGATTAAAGTAAAATAAAAATAAAAATAAAGATTGTATTAGATTTTCGATGAAAAACTATCAAATCATCGCCGCCGGTAGAGCAGCCGTCGGTAGAGCTGCCACGGTAGAGCATCCGACGTGTAAAAAAACAAAAGAGTACTATAATGGTATTTAGATAATCTTCTAATAAGTGGTGGGCCAGCCCACAGATTTGTGCGCCAATAAAAAGTGCACTTTATGAGACACGTGTCGCTCAACTAAGAGGGTAGAGCGGTAGAGCAGTATAGCATAACCATAATGGGAAGATGAGGTCATGGTTGATCAAACGGCGACAAGTAGCTTGTCCTTTTGTGTGGAACATGAATTTTCTCTTTATTTTCCTTCTACGTGTGTCCCTATAGCTTTTTCTCGACATTAAATGGCTTTCGTGCTACACATGTCTACCTTCATTTACTTGAATTGATAAGTTATAATGTACTGTTTATAGAAAAGGAGTTTGCGATTTTTAAGAAGTAAAAGGAGACTTGATTAGCGTACAAGCAAAGTCAGGATCAAATCAACTTATGACATCTGTTTCTCACTTAATTTATTGATTTAATTTGATGATTTTCATAATAAATAAGTACACAACGTAGCGTTAATTCACAAAGATATAAGACATATGACAACTTTTTGAGTCCATCTTATGAAAGAGACGAGACATTAATTCATGTTTTACTATTTAACATTTCAACCAAGAACATTACATCATAAAAACACATGATAATCAATCTAACAACAACATCAAAATCAGAATATATTCATACGTTACATTATTAGGCTAGGTATAATGGTGATCATTGGTGAACATACACGCTACCGTCACCTTAACATATACTCCCTTCACCAAACCAATCATAAAACAACTCGAGACTTACGATCGTAAACGAGCCAAGCTCAAGTTGTGGCAAGATCGGGCTCAACTCGGCTTTGTTTCTACCTTTATTTAGTAGTTATACTATGAATATTATAAATTTTGAGGATAATATACGTAAAGTTTTAACATGTTTAACTGTTAAGTGGGTATACGGCAGTAGAAATCCCGCTTAGTCAAGTTCAGGTACCATGCCGCAATTTTAAAAATTCAGGATACTAAAAATTTCAATGCACCTAGCCAAGTTAGTACTACTAGATTACATTTTGGCATAGATATAATAATGACAATCAAACATTATATTTGTATTAATAACATAACACAATTCATAAACAGAAGTAGAATTTCATAAATCTAGCGAACTAAAATTAAAAATCATAAAATTGGGCAGTTTCAACTGATAAGAAGCAACGGCAGCTATAACAATATACGTAATGCTAGCATCAGAAGTTGAGGCAGGAGCAGGAGGGTAACTATTGGCAGCAGAGACAGCGATGGCCGAGACACCCATCATCATCACCGCCAGCATTTCTGAGCAAAGGGTGAATATATTGGTTCCTTCCATTGACAAGGATTGTGAGTTAAAAGTTAAAATTGCAAGACACTATTTAAGATTTATATTGCAAAGAATACAATGGTGAAAAGAGAAAAGGTTACGTAAATATGGAATTTTTGCATGAGAATTAGTAAGTGATTACGTGATAATCAAGATAGAATTATAGGGAAGGATCATAATTATTTTCTTGACATGTATGCAATCGCGGTAGTGATAAGGCATGTCTTCACAAAAAAGTTACGGTTATAACTTTATTAGGTATACCGTATACATCTGAGGGTGGTTAAGATAAGGTTCAAACGTTTGCGATCGAGCTACACATATTGGTCGCCCACATTCAAGTCAAATACTCGTTTATGAGATAATCTTAATAGCCAAAACTTCTATATTTTCTTTCACTTGATGCTGGATTTTTTTTTAATACCACGGTTTCCGACTCGACATTACATACAATTATTATATATGCACTCTTGATTAAACAAAAAAGAAATCTCATTTTTACTCGAGACTTGAACCTACGTCCTCTTATTTAAGAAGACAAGTATACCGCGATATCAAAATCTCTTTTATTTACTCGTACATGCTTATTTGAATTTATAAGTTATCTAGTGTTCAAACGTAATGTTCTCAGATATACTTCGTAATTTTCTTATGAGTCTAGCCTAAAATGAACAGATTAATACTGGTTTGATATAACTTTTGGACTTGAAATAGACGAGAGACATCTCACATAGTCTCGTATTACTATTTACCTTTTGAACTAATTAATAAGAACATCACATCATGAGCTAACATATGATACGCAGAAATACGTAAACTAATCAATTCAACAATATTGAACATTGAACATCGAGTTACCTTATTTCTCTAGAGAGTGTTTTGGGATAGGGTTTTAGAAGATATCTAATCATTACACCAACAAGCATTAACATCCATCCTCGTCTATGTGCGAGGATATCGCGAAGAAGAATATCTCTATCCATTGTCCAATCCCGTCTGAGCGAGATATGAGAAGAATATCTTATCATTGTGTTTGTGAAACGCTAACAATTTTGACTAGCCGTTTGCTAACATAATCGCAAAACCATCATAAACTTTGCAATATTAATCACATAATTACATTATGTTAGGAATTTATCGATGGTAATACAACTATATATAATACAATATCTGAGATTACAACAACGTAATGAATTTCGTCCGAATTGATGCGATTGTTTTGAGGATACAACAATCAAATTAAGAATAAATACTTGAATCTGACGAATCTGAATGACTCTTCTTGATGGATTTTGCAGCCATATATATAGTGTATGAAAGGGTTCGAGCAACCATTGCAACTCTTGATGAATACCACTATTAGTTATAAATGTCAAAAAGAAACGTTATTTGGGAGCTATACTATGGATGCTATAAATTTTCTCAGTTAAATTTCCAACGGGTTTAACTGTTAAGTAGGTATAAACCAGTAGAACTTCATAAATCTAGCGAACTAAAATACTGATAAGAGTGAATATGATTGCGGAAAAAGAAGCAACGACAACTATATCAATATACGTAGTGCTAGCTGTTGGTGATTTTAGTGTCATCGACGGCCATTTAGGTAATGATGATTTACTAGAGACCAATGATGTTTCATGTTCGGCTCGGATACGAGTTAGGGAAGTGTGGAGTGCACACTCGTTGAGCTAACATGAAATAAACCAAGACGGGATATGTAGAGTTTACGCCGTAAACTTTATGTTTACGCCGTAAACTCTTGTTGGGTTAAGGACTTAAGCCTTTGGATGTTTACGCCATAACCTATACGAATAGTTTACGCCGTAACATGTTTCTAGTTTTAAGGCTTATAGTTTACGCCGTAATCTATGTTGATATTATGCCGCAACAAGTAAAATTGTGTAGACTTTACGTCGTAACAACTTGTGTTACGCCGTAAAGTCTATGACCAGTTGGTTGTAAATTTCAGTTTTAACCAACTCTAACTACCCAAAACTGTCTCCTTTTCTGTACATTAATACAGGAACATTTGTCTCAGAACAAGATACGAAAAACACCCATACCATTTCCTCTAAGTTCATAATTTGTGATCTTGTGCCTAGAACACAAATTGCAACTCTTTGTGTATTATCCCGATAGAGATTTCGTGCAACCCAGGCTTCTTATAGGGTCAAAATACTTTATACAGAAAGTGAACAAACACGATACAACAGAGATATCCAGGATCATCACACACACACCCTAAATCTTTCTTACAAACGTATAAAGTATTTGGTTGTAATCATGGCGGGAAATACGGTGAAGGATATGACAACGAACTTTGGGAAATTGGACAAGTTTGTGGGGCATGACTTTAGGCGATGGCAGAAGAAGATGCACTTCTTGTTGACGACGTTGAAGGTGGTTTATGTGTTGACTACACCGATGCCGGAATTGGTGGAAGATGCTACAGTGGAAGCAATCAGGATAAGGACAAAGTGGGACAACAATGACTACATATGCAGGGGACACATATTAAATGGTATGTCAGACTCTCTCTTTGATGTATATACGAATGTTGAATCGGCTAAAGAGTTGTGGGTTTCACTCGAATCCAAGTACATGGCAGAGGATTCTTCTAGTAAGAAGTTCCTGGTAAGTAATTTTAATAATTACAAAATGGTCAATTTTAGACCGGTCATGGAACAATATAATGAACTCCTTAGGATCCTTGGACAATACACACAACATGACTTGAAATGTCTAAAGATGATTTAATACCTGGTATTAATGAAAATCTGGAAAAACGTACTACATGTATGTTAACAAAAATCATTAGGCAACCATTTCAAAGTATAACAAGGAAATCTGTCATACTTGAATTTATACATTGTGATTTGTGTGATTTTTATGCTACACCATCTTTGGGCAATAAAAAGTATGTCATAACTTTTATAGATGATGCATCTAGGTTTTGCTATGTTTACTTGCTACATG
>BQNB010029416.1:25157-55744 GCA_026074375.1 Tanacetum coccineum | reverse complement strand
TTGGGGTTGATTTGGATGGATGGATGGATTTGGGGTTCGGTGGGAGATAGGTTAAACACAACTATTAAACTATTAAGCCAGTAGGATCTTAGAATAAGATAACAACCACATATATAAGATGAAAGAATAAAACATACCCGATGCCGTAGCAAATGTTGACATGATGTAGAGAACACTTAAACACAACTAGTTTCTCTCCCTTAACCCACTTGAGTGTAGAAAGCTTGATGGATAGCTATATAATTCTACTTGTTATGTATGTTAGGGTAGGGAGAGGACTAGTTTATATAGGGCATTTAGGTTAGCTTGTCCATCAATGCCAACATGTGTAACGGTCAAAATATAATGAACCATAAAGAGTATTCATCATAATATTAAATTTGATTGATTACACATTTAAGTATTGGAAACCAACAAATCAATATGGGAGACCATGACATTATCATGTCACATTTCTTACATTCTCCCACTTGACATGATATTCATTAATGGTATAACATAAGGCTAGCAAATTAAATCGTAATAACTGTTAACATCATAAGTATCTTGACATAACAAACTACATAGTGAGGATTATGGCGGTTATACACAGTATACTCGTATACTCCCTTCCATATATCACAACATTATGAGTTTATCATGTTAGAATCATAAGTTATATAAACAACATATAGTCCACATACTTGTTATGATAACACATACATATTTTTTATTCAAACACAAATGCATGCATAAAAACATAAAGAATAAGAAATAAATCAGAAACATTTTATCGAGCTCAAAAGTTTTTAGAACATCATAATTAGTTATTGATAAATCCAAGACCCAACCTCGGAACATGTTGTGTAAATGCCTTTGGTGGTAAACCCTTGGTAAGAGGATCCGCAATCATGAGATCCGTACTAATATGTTTGAGATACACTCTTTGTTTTTGAATTCCTCTTTCACGATAAAGAACTTTATATTTATGTGTTTTGCACCTTTAGAGTACTTATCGTTCTTAGAGAGGAAATTTTTTGCGGTATTATCCTAATACATTTTCAGTGGCTTGCTTATAGTGTCGACAACCCCAAGCCCTGAAATAAGGTTCCGCAACCATAATGCATGAATAGTAGCCTCATAACAAGCTACAAATTTTACTTCTATTATAGATTAATCTCTCAAGAATTTTATTGATATAGGCCTTTTGAGACATTCCTGATAGACCTTTAGATATGTCACGTAATATTGAAATTCCGATCACATAAGATGCCTCACCCATATCTTTCATTTCAAAAATTCTTAGAGATATATTCTTTAGACTTGTGCAATAAACCAAAGTCATTAGTCGCAAGCAAGATATGATCAACATATAGAACCAAAAATATAAACTTGCTCCCACTGATCTTGCGATATATACATCGATCAACGATGATTTATTTAAAACCGAAAGATGTAATGGTATCATTGAACTTAATATACCATTGCCTAGAAGCTTGTTTAAGTCCATATATTTATTTCTTTAATTTACACACCATCTTTTCTTTACCATGAATGAAAAAACTCTTCAGGTTGTTCCATATAAACTTCTTCCTCAGTATTTCCATTCAGAAAGGCAGTTTTCACATCCATTTAATGTAGCTCTAAGTCAAAATGAGCTACTAATGCCAATATTATTCTCAATGTATCCTTCTTTGAGAAAAAAGTCTCATTGTAATCAACACCATTTTTCTGTGTATAACCTTTGGCTACAAGTCTAGCTTTATATCTTTCAACGTTGCCTTTAAAGTCGCGTTTGGTCTTAAGCACCCATTTTCAACCAACTCGTTTAGAACCTTATGGCAAGTTTACAGGATCCTATACTTTATTTTCAGCCATTGATTTCAACTCTTCTTTCATAGCGTCAATCCACATTTCAGACTTATTACTTTTACGGCTTGTGAAAAAATACAGGATCATTCTCAATACCAATATCAAAATCTGTCACTTGCAAGTAAACTATATAATCACCAGGAATAGCTGACTTTCTAACCTTTGCAGGTTTGTTCATTGTTATTCCAACTCGTTCACTTGTTTGAGTTAGTAAGTTGTTTTCTTCATGGGGTGTTTGTTCATTATTCAAATGTTATTCTTGATTTTGAAATACAGGAACAACATCTGGTGTAGTTGTGGATTTATGAACATTCATAGGTGATGGATCATCATCCCTTATTTCATTAATATCCACAACTTGATTTTCAACACTCCCACTAACTTCACCATTTTTCAGAAATTTAGCATTGCCTGTTTCAACAATTCTAGAACTGCGGTTTGGACAATAAAACCCATACCCTTTGGACTTCTCTGGGTAACCAATAAAGTAACCACTGCCGGTTCAAGAATCCAATTTATTTTCTTCTGGATTGTAAACTCGTTCCTCTGCTGGACAACCCCAAATATGCAGGTGTCTCATACTAGGTTTCCTTCCAGTCCATAAATCAAAATGAGTGTTTAGAACTGACTTAGTAGGAACCCTATTTAACAGACACACTATGGTTCTAAGTTCATATATCCACAAACTTTTGGGTAAAGAGAATTTACTTATCATGCTCTTAACCATCTCCATTAATGTTCTATTTCGCCTTTCTACCACACCATTTTATTGTGGCGTGCCTGGCATAGTATCTTGAGCACATATGCTATGACTTTCGAGGAACTTTGCAAAGGGACCAGGACACTGTCCAAATCCATCATACTTTCTATAATATTCACCACCTCTATCAGATCTTATGATTTTCACTTTTCTATCTAGTGCCTCTCAACCTCATTTACAAACAGAGATTTTTCATGCAGCAAATAGACATACCCATAACATAAAAAATCATCTATAAAGGTGATAACATGTTTTTCTCTAGTGAAAGATGGAGTAAATATCAGTGTATATAATTTCAAGGAGATCGTTGCTTCTTGTGGCACCTTTCTTGCTATGTTTGGTTTGCTTAGCCTTAATGCATTCCACACATAAGCCAAAATTAGTGAAGTCTAGATTCGGTAGAGTCTCGTTTTTCTAATCTTTCTTTGGATATATGACCCAAACGTTTATGCTACAAGAAGGCAGAACTTTCATTCACCATACTACATTTCGTTCCAACATTATGTTCAACAGTAAGTAGAGATTCAAAAAAAACATCATCAAGCTTTAATTTATAAATTATCAATAAGAATACCATAACCAATAAAGGATTTATCATCCGTAAAGTAACCTCAAACGAGTGCTCACGAACCGCTTTTTATTCAAAGTATAATAAAAAGTTACACTTTTAACCCTCAACTATTATAATTCTCATTCATTTAGAAAGTTTTATAGATAAATAAAATTTATAAACTTTTTTATTTCAATTTATCACAAAATAAAATACACACCACATTTAAAATACTATCTCCTCTCCCACTTTTCCGTCATCTTCTCCGCAAACCCATCGCCGTCCACCACCCATCGGCCGCCGGTAAAAGTTTTTCCGACGGACTATTCCGACCAGAAACCAAAAAACATGTTCATCGCCCATCTACCCGATTCCCCCATGTCACTCGCTACCACGCAGCGATTCCCCCCCCTCCGCTGCCACAATAAAATAACCGTCGCTGCCACCCACTCATTTAAATCACCAACCGAACCACCACTCACCCACCGCTTGCCATCACCATCGAGCACCACATAAGGGTGCGTTTGACAGCCGCTGCCACCCCTCTACCGCCGCTGTCACACCACCATCCCCATCGTCACGCCACCCCGACGCCACCACCTTGTCACCATTGTCATCATCATCACACCATCATAACCACATCACCTCTGTCCCGCCACCAGCCACCCCCAAAAGGGTGCGGTTGGTTGGCTCGATTGCACCAGCAGGGTGCGTTTGGTTCGTTATCACCACAGCCGCACCCTTAAGGTGTCGGGCTTGTGGTTGTCTTGTTCTTTCTTTTCTCGCTTGTTTTTTTTCGTCCCTTTTATTTTGACTAGTATTCACGCCCGAAGGGGTGTTTGTTTCTGCGTATAATCAGCCCAAGGGGGTGTTTGTTTTTATTATTATCACCCAAGGGGTGCGTTTGGCTGTCCTTAGCCAGTTAGGGTGCGTTTGGTTGGTTTGGCAGCCCATAAGGGTGCGTTTGTTTCGCTGTAAAACTGCCAAACCGGGGTGTTTGGTTTAGTAGTTAAAAGCCCATAAGGGTGCGTTTGGTTTTAATTATATTTATCATTTATGTAAATTGACAAGTTATTAATTAGTGGACACGAAAATACTTGTGATATTTATTGATGGAAAAGAGGAAATATTGAAATTTATATATATGGGAAACGTTATATAAACGGCAAGGTCATGCTGAAATTTATAAAAACTTATATACTTAGTATTTTCATTTAAACCTTTTATTATATTAAAAACCCGATAAATGAACAAAGTTATATAGTTTTAAGATTTTTTATTAGAAATAATACAATAACTTCGTAAATAAACGGACTATGACTTTTAAAACGAATGAGAACAACGATTTAACTAAAACTCGTCGAGGAAACGAAATATTAAATTATAAAATATTATTTTATCAATTCGCAACTAGAAAATAAAGTCATAGTTTTTATAAAAACTTTAGAAACATCGTTTACTTATTTTGTAACTTTAAAACGTGTGTTTAATTGTATGCAGAAACTCTTTTATTTAATTAAATGGTGATTTCTAACAGTGTCACAAGATTTTGTTTTCAATTATTTTCTTGACATTCCTTATATAACCAACTTTGTAACAGTATTATACTATATATTACGACTTTTCTTTTAGTGTTGTTGTCCTTTATTATATAATCCCCATATGCGATTATATAATTGTTCACTTTTCATATATGAAATATATACGGAATATATTACATATTTTGCTTTTGTTTTGCGATTTATTTTATTTAACCAACCACCAAACGCTTACAACTTGAAACCCAAATCCTTTATCAACGCGCGCGGTTGATGTACCATTCCATCGGAAACGCCAAATACATCAGTCTTTAGGCTAGTAGGTCTTAGCCGTTAAGATAAACCGCAACTTCTTGATCGACTGCTTCGTCTTCCGTTGAGTTGTGCAATTAGTTGCCATATCGGCAATCGATCTCAACATCAGTGAGTTCATATTCTGTCGCATTTCAATCTTTATAATGTTATATAAACCTCGCGAGGGGAATACTGCTCGTTTACAAACTTGTATATTTTACTACAGTAACAATTACCTTTCAATACTTTGTGAGTTCATAGCCCGCATACCTTTTATCTTTTAAAAGGTTTTCATAAACTATTTTTCGGGTAAAATTACGTGCTCGTTTACTACATAAACTTATTGATTTTTATACGTAAGCATACCTCACTATTTTACTAAATCTTAGATTTTATTACTACAAATATTTAAGATCGTTGAAAACCTACCTTTTGAAACCGTAAATTTTGAACAAACGTCAATTTTTTAACCTTTCGACACAAGTTTTGTTATCAAACTGTAGCTATTGCCCTGATATTATGCCTGATATTAATGCCTAAGTACCTCTCGAGCCACTTAAGTTCCCTGTTTATCATGGAACCGTCATTCTAGTTCGTGAGCGCCATGTTAGTGGATAGATTCTATCCGGGAATTGACCATCCCACCTTTCTTTGGGGTCACAAGCTGACTTATGGTGCATTGAACATTTGAGGTATTACTTTCTAAGATGTTTGGCAGAACATCCTACTTTTATGAGGCATTCTAATCTCTTGATTGAAGTACGTTAAGGTTTCGGTGTCATGAGCTTACTGCAATAATACAAAGTGTTAGACATGATGAATGTGTTTCTCTTGTCTACCTTACCTATTTTGGACTATGGAATACGTACATAGTCTGTTATTATTTGTTTTGGACTTCGGAATACGTACTTAGTCCACCATTACTTCGATCTTGTGGTCCACTACTGAACATTACTAGATTTATTAAATCACTTACATGGATTTTGAAATAACACTTTTAAATTTTGTAACGCAACATTCTTATACAACATATCCTTAAATTATATCAATACTACTGGCATTTTAACTTAAACCTATGAAATTCACCAACATTATGTTGACGTTTTGCATGTATTGTTTTCAGTTACATTTTGCTAGTGGAGCATTGGGAAGCATTCCCTAGTCGCGCAGATATAATTTTGAAGCTGAATAACTTTATACCATTCGGCAAAAGTTTTAAAATAAAAAAAATGTTTCTATTGCATTATAAATGGGATCCTTTGTAAACTCTGATTTTAATATAACGAATGTGAAATTTATTTAAACGTCTCTTTTGAGGTCGTTTTCCGTGACTTGTGTTTTGTGCCCTGAAGTAGCACCCCAATGTTACCATTCCGCTGCGTTGTCCTGAATTTTGGGGGTGTTACAGATGGTATCAGAGCACTGGTTGTAGAGAACTAGGTCGTTTTCAAAACCTAGACTATAACCGTTTTTCGAAAACTTTTAAGAATCTTTCATCATTGTCCGATATCCGCACGCGCATGCTCCCTGATCCTTTATAAGCTCTCTTTTGTATCTCTACTACTATTATATGGATAACGAGTATTTAATACTTGCTTATGATTTCGCTTTCTTACGTCTATCGTATGACGCCTTACTATTTACCTTATATTAGTCAGTTATATAAATATTGATCACTCCGATTATCCCGTACTTTCTGATTTCTCAATTACTCCCTCGAACACCAATGCCGATTACTTTACCACTCCACTTTGAGTTGGAACACTCTTCCTATGCTTTTGATCGTATACGTTGTTTCGTAATCTATTGTTTGATATTGTGTTTTTGTGCCGGCGATACTTAAGTAGGATGATTTATAATCATCTTATTGAAATGAATTAGGACGCTTCTTCATTTGAATAAGGAAATTATAAATTACCGAACCATAAGTTTATAAATTATTACTTACAAGGATTGGGACGCCTCTTTTTGTAAGTGACAAATTATAAATGAGTGGGCTTATGTTTATTCGACATAGCGTGTGTTCGTCCGTATGAATCATTCCTTGGGCTATGAATTTCTTTCGACTCGTGCTTTGTTATATGGATTTTTTCGAATGTGTATCGACCGCCGCGAACTTGATAATCTAATAGTAATAAATCATTAACCACTTTCAAGAATTGACGACTTGTTAAATTCTTCGTTCTAATGGCTTTTCATGACATTTGATCCATTCACTCATATCGATTGCATATATCATATGCTTTGACCTTTGTTCACTCAAATTTTTCGTTGGAACCTCGACGATGACCTAGGTATATCCACTCATCTAATCACTAGTAAACCAAGGACGAATAAAACAAATTGAGCACCGGGACGGCGCTCTCTTAAGGTGGGTAGACTGTAACAACTGTCAATTTTCGAAACACATTTAAATAATAAATTACATTTATTATTACATGTTGTCGCTTATAAAATTTATTTTTTAAGCTGACTTATCAAAACAACCCACTAGATCACGTTTTCATTATTCGGACTCTAAAGCAATTTGATATAAAACGACATTCCTGACAACTTTTTAGTTTTGACCGAGACCCAGAAACAGTCAGAAGGTGACTGAAATGCCCTCGCAAGATTTTAGAAACACAAAAATAATTAAATTATATTTAATTATCACGTTTTATTAAATAAAAATATTTAATAAAATACTTAACAATTTAATTAAAAGCGTTTGTTGATAACGCAAATATGCGGGTAAAAAATTTATTTCTAGTTTTACTTTCGAACGAGACGTAACCGGTTCATAAAATAAATAACGAATATTTTATAAAATGTTATGAAAATATATATGAAATATTATCAAGCGAATACTCATTTTTATCAGAAAAATGATTTGGAAAACAATGGCGCAAGTTTCGTGCGTTGATTTATCCGTTAAGTCACTCAAATGAGTCCCGAACCACTTTTATCAAAAAGTATATGAAAAAGTTACACATTTTACCCTCAACTATTTGTAACTTGTCACATTTCTTATAACTTTTTAATATAAATAAAAAAATTATATATCTTTTTCATTTCATACATCTAAAAACACACACACACCACCACTTTCACTCTCTTTCTCCATATTTTTTTCCGGCGAGTCCCCTCCCCCACCGGCCAGCCGCCGGCCCCCACTACCGCCGTCGCCGGTCACCGGAAAACTTTTCCGGTGACTTTTCCGACCGAAAACAAAGTGATTCTCGTGACCCGATCTACCCGATCCCCATACCCACTTCGCCACCAGAGCCATTTCTCTCCCCACCCCCGCCCCCCACCCCCTTCGAGCAGCAGCTGCTACTCCTCATCATCACCATCATCACCCACGCACTACCATCCACCACCCCTAGCCGCCACCACTTTCATCTTCATCTCCACAACCTTCGGCCCACCATCGCCACCCCCACTGCCGCACGCCTAAACCACCTCGCCAACATCATCACGTCACCTTCACCACCCAACTAACATCTCGAATCATCACCTGCCGCCGCAAGCCACCCACCTAGGTGATGTCTCGCAGCCCCCACCACATCACTTTCCTTTTTATATTTTCTTTTTGGTTGGTTACATATTTTATAAAAATTAATAACTAGTTAGTTTAGTGTTGTTTGTTTAAGTTTAGTTGTATTATGTAAATTTTAAAGGGGTGTTTGTCTGCTGCGTTTTATGGCCATTTGGGGCGTTTGGTTCTGCGATGTATAGCAGCCCCCAAAGGGGTGTTTGTTTCTGTGTATAATCGGCCCAACATGGGCGTTTGTTTCGGGGTTTTACTCCTTAAGGGTGCGTTTGGGACAGCAGCCCATATAGGGGTGTTTGGTTGGTATCTATTTGTTTTTGGTTAATTGTTTAAGCCCGTTAAAAATATATTGAGGTATGTTGCAACCAATAAATTGATTAAAAGCGGGGAAGAATTTGAATTTTTATAAATAACGGGGAAAAGTCGTTAACGAAAAGGTAATTGCTGAAATTTATAAAAAACTTATATATA
This sequence comes from Tanacetum coccineum, assembly GCA_026074375.1. Lineage (NCBI taxonomy): Eukaryota > Viridiplantae > Streptophyta > Magnoliopsida > Asterales > Asteraceae > Tanacetum > Tanacetum coccineum. Next base: position 46,745 of record BQNB010029416.1, on the reverse strand, counting down.
CTTAGTATTTTCATTTAAACCTTTTCTTATATTAAAAACCCGATAAATGAACAAAGTTATATAGTTTTAAGATTTTTATTAGAAATAATACAATAACTTCGTAAATAAACGAAAAATATACTTTTACGAATAAGACAACGTTTTAACTAAAACCCGTCGAGGAAACGAAATATTAATTATAAATATTTTTTATCAATTCGCAACTAGAAAAATAACGTCATAGGTTTTTATAAAAAACTTTAGAAACATCGTTTAATTATTTCATAAACTTTAATAAGCCCTTGTGTTTACTTTTATGCAAGAACGTTTTATTTATCTAGTAAAGCGAATTTCGAAAACGTGTCCGAGAATTTATAGTTACGATTATTTTTCTTTAGTTTCGTATTTAATACGTGTAGTATTTATTGTTGTGACTTATTTTTTTTTTTGTTTGTCTTTATTATATAATTCACCGTATGAATTATATAATTGTTTATTTTTCATGTGTAATATATACGGAATATATTACACACTCTGCGTTTGCTTTCGAATTTATTTTTATTTAACCAATCACCAAACCCTTACAACTTGAATCCAACTCCTTTATCAACGTGTCGTGTTGACCATCATTCTACTAGTGGGATTTAACCGATAAGATGAACCGTAACTTCCCGGTCGAGCTGTTCCGTTTTCCGTTTGTGCTGTGCTTATTATGTGTATTTCTGCAAGTTGCTCTGCAACATCAAGGTGAGTTCATAGTCTCGCATTTCAATCTTTTCAATGTTTTATAAACCCGCGAGGGAAATACATGCTCGTTTTACAAAGTGAACTTATTGATTTCTACTACGTAAGCGTTACATGATTATTTTTACTGAAGCTTGATTTGTTTACTACATGATTTGAGATCGTGAATACCTATATTTGAAACCGTGAATTTTAGACATGATTGTTTTACTATTGGACCAGTGTTTTTATAAGTGTATGCTTATCCGATTTCGCCCTGATGATTATTGCCTAAGTTACCTTATTGCCGTGACAGTCCTACTTATCATGAACCGTCAATTGCTATTATAGTGAGCGCTAGTGTTTTGGATAGATCTATCGATGACAATCCCCACCTTTCCTCTGGCGTCAATGTTTGTTCAGGTGCCTATTAAATTTAGAGGTGTCTGGGTGTTGGCAGCATCCTATATTACTTTTTGTGGGGGCAATCCAATCTATTGATTGATAGTAAGTTAAGGATTCAGGTGTCTGAGCTTAGTGCATATTATATACTTAGACGTTGATGAATGGTTGTTTCTCTTGTCTACATACTTGTTTTGGAATTCGGAATATGTACTTAGTCCTCCAAATTACTTCGATCTTGTGGTACCACTTTTAAAATAACTTTTGATTTAAGAAATTCACTACTTGGATTTTGGTATGGATTTCTGAAAAACCACTTTTAAATGTTGTATCGCTACTTTTCTTTCTGAAATATTTTCTTAAATTATTTTCTCAATATTGCTTTTTACTATAAACTATGAATTCACCATCCTTATTGTTGAGTTTTAGCATGTATTTTCCAGGTTAATTTTTGCTCGTGGAGCATTGGGAGCATTCGAGTCGCGCGGATATATATTTTGAAGGCTTAATAACCGTGTATACATGCGACAAACGTATTTGACAATGTTTTCTAATAATTATAAATGAAACCTGTGGCAAACTCTGATCTTTTATTAAATAGAATATGACTTTATTTATAACGTCCATTTTAAGGTCGTTTTCCGTGACTTGTGTTTTGTGCCCTGAAGTAGCACCCCAATGTTACCATTCCGCTGCGGTGTCCTGATTTTTTTGGGTTTGTCTTGGGTGTTACAGATGGTGATCAGAGCGGAAGGTCATAGAGAACTAGGTCTGTTTTCAAAGACCTAAGACCTCATGACCATGTTTTTCAATTATAGAGTCTCTCCTTGTTTTGTTCGATATCCGCCTAAGCGCTTGTCCAGGTTACTTAATAAGTTCTTTTGTATCTCTACTTATTATCTGGATAAACGAGTATTTAATACTTGCTTATGATTTCGCTTTCTTACGTCTATCGTATGACGCCTTATATTTACCTTATAATAGTCAGTATAAATTTGATCTTCGATTATCCCGTACTTTTGATTTCTCATTACTCCCTGAAACACCAATACGATTTCTTTACACTACACTTTGAGGTTGGAACACTCTTTCTATGCTTTTGATGTATTACGTTGTTTCGTAATCTATTGTTTGATATTGTGTTTTTGTGCTGGCGATACTTAAGTAGGATGATTTATAATCATCTTATTGAAATGAATTAGGACGCTTCTCATTAGTAATAGGGAAATTAAAATTAACTGAACATAGTTTATAAATTCTTACTTACAAGGATTGGGACGCCTCTTTTTGTAAGTGACAAATTATAAATGAGTGGGCTTATGTGGATCTGACGTAGCGTGTGTTCGTCCGTATGAATCATTCTTTGGGCTAAAAACCTTCTTTCGGATGTGATCTGTTATGGTTGGATTTTTCCGAATGTGTTATCGACCGCGCGAACTTGATAACTCTAATAGTAAATTATAATCATTCACACTTTTCAAGAATTGGACCTTGATTATTATTGCTTCGTTCAATGGATTTTTCTTCGAAGTCCAGGGATCCTATCATTCCTTTTGAAGATTCTCATTACATTTGATTCATTCGCTCATATCGATTGATTATATTCTATGCTTTGACATTTGTGCACTCAAACTTTCGTTGGAAACCTCGGCGATGACCTAGGTATATCCACTCATCTAATCGCTAGTAAACCAGGGACGAATAAAACAAATTGAGCACCGGGACGGCGCTCTCTTAAGGTGGGTAGACTGTAACAACCGGCAATTTTCGGAACAACATTTAAGTAATAAATTACATTATTATTAAGTGTTTGTGTTTATAAATTTATTTTTAAGTGATTATCAAACAACCCATTAGATCACGTTTTCATTATTCGGACTCTAAAGCAATTTGATATAAAACGACATTCCTGACAACTTTTAGTTTGACGAAGACCCGAACAGTCAGAATGGTGACTGAAATGCACCTGCAAGATTCTAAGAAACTCAAAAATAATTAAATTATATATAATATCAGTTTTATTAAATAAAAATATTTTTTCGGACGAGACGTAACTGGTTCGCCAAATAAATAACAAATATTTTTAGAAATGTTATAAAAACATTTATAAAATATAATCAAGTGAATACTCATTTTTATCAGAAAAATAATTTGGAAAACAATGGCGCAAGTTTCGTATTTTAATTCCTCCGTTAAGTACCTCAGACGAGTCCCGAAACGATAATTATCAAAAACTTATTAAAAAGTTACAAAATAAACCCTAAACTATTTATAACTTGACACTTCATTTTAAAGTTTAATATATATATAAAAATTATATAACTTTTATTTCATTCCCATCTCTACAAAACACACACACACCTATAAACTCTCTCTCTCCCTCCTCCATCTTCCCCAAAAATCCGGCCACCCTCCCCGCCGGCCGCCGCCGCCGGCCACCCTGCTGCCACCGCCGGAAAAGTTTTCCGGCGGGTTTCCGACCGAAACATAAAAGGTTTCTCATCTCCGGATCTACCCGATCCTCACCACCACGCGCCACCACTCGCCATCGTCACCATCTCACCACCGCCGCCCTCTCCACAACAACCATCATAACAATCGCCACTCAACACCACCCCGTCACGCATCTCTGCCTCCCACCGACACCAACACCACTGCCACGGCTGTCCTGCCACCGCTGCCATCACCACCGAACCACCACAACCATCACAGCCCCGCCATCATCTCCATCTTGTCCTCGTCGTCACAGTCGGCTCATCATCTCCAGTCGCTGCCACCACAGCCGGCGCTAACGCCACCACCTTCATCTTCGGCCAACCGCCACATTAACACCTTCACCATCCCCCACCGCCATCATCACCATCCCCGCTGCCTCCAACAGCTGCGGCTCAGCCGCCATCTTCCCCCCCCACCACATCACTTTCCTTTTTATATTTTCTTTTTGGTTGGTTACATATTTTATAAAAATTAATAACTAGTTAGTTTAGTGTTGTTTGTTTAAGTTTAGTTGTATTATGTAAATTTTAAAGGGGTGTTTGTCTGCTGCGTTTTATGGCCATTTGGGGCGTTTGGTTCTGCGTTGTATAGCAGCCCCCAAAGGGGTGTTAGTTTCTGTGTATAATCGGCCCAACAGGGGCGTTTGTTTCGGGGTTTTACTCCTTAAGGGTGCGTTTGGGACAGCAGCCCATATAGGGGTGTTTGGTTGGTCATATTTGTTTTTGGTTAATTGTTTAAGCCCGTTAAAAATATATTGAGGTATGTTGCAACATAAATTGATTAAAAGCGGAAAACATTGAAATTTATAAATACGGGAAACGTCGTATAAACGAAAAGGTCATGCTGAAATTTATAAAAAACTTATATACTTAGTATTTTCATTTAAACCTTTTCTTATATTAAAAACCCGATAAATGAACAAAGTTATATAGTTTTAAGATTTTTATTAGAAATAATACAATAACTTCGTAAATAAACAGAAAGTATACTTTTACGAATGAGACAACGTTTTAACTAAAACCCGTCGAGGAAACGAAATATTAAATTATAAAATATTATTTTATCAATTCGCAACTAGAAAATAAAGTCATAGTTGTTATAAAAACTTTAGAAACATCGTTTACTTATTTCATAACTTTAAAACGTGTGTTTACTTTTATGCAAGAACGTTTTATTTATTTAGTAAAGCGAATTTCGAAAACGTGTCGAATTATATAGTTACGATTAATTTTCTTATGTTTCGTAAATAATACGTGTAAAGTATTATATGTTGTGACTTATTCTTTTGTTTGTTGTTTTTATTATATAATTCACCGTATGAATTATATAATTGTTTATCTTTCATGTGTAATATATACGGAATATATTACACACTCTGCGTTTGCTTTCCGATTTATTTTATTTAACCAATCACCAAACCCTTACAACTTGAATCCAACTCCTTTATCAACGTGTCGTGTTGACCATCATTCTACTAGTGGGATTTAACCGATAAGATGAACCGTAACTTCCCGGTCGAGCTGTTCCGTTTTCCGTTTGTGCTGTGCTTATATATTTTACTACAGTACAATTACCTTTCAATACTTTGTGAGTTCATAGTCTCGCATTTCAATCTTTTCAATGTTTTATAAACCCGCGAGGGGAATACATGCTCGTTTTACAAAGTGAACTTATTGATTTCTACTACGTAAGCGTTACATGATTATTTTTACTAAAGCTTGATTTGTTTACTACATGATTTGAGATCGTGAATACCTATATTTGAAACCGTAAATTTTAGACATGATTGTTTTACTATTGGACACAAGTGTTTTTCAAAGTGTATGCTATCCAGATTACTGCCTGATTATTAATGCCTAAGTTACCTTATTGCCGTGAAGTCCCTATTTATCATGAACCGTCAATTGCTATTATAGTGAGCGCTAGTGTTATGGATAGATCTATCGGGACTGACAATCCCCACCTTTCCTTGGGTCACTAGTTTGATCAGGTGCATTTAACATTTAGAGGTGTCCGGGTGTTGGCAAGCATCCTATATTACTTTTATGGGGCATTCCAATCTCTTGATTGAAGTACGTTAAGGTTTCGGTGTCATGAGCTTAGTGCAATAATATATACTTAGACTTGATGAATGTGTTTCTCTTGTCTACATTACTTGTTTTGGACTTCGGAATATGTACTTAGTCCACCATTACTTCGATCTTGTGGTCCACTTTTAAATAAATCTTGATTTGATGAATCACTACTTTAATTTTGGATGGATTTCGGAAATAACACTTTTAAATGTTGTAACACTACTTTTCTTACTACAACATTTCTTAAATTATTTCAATACTGCTTTTTACTTAAACCTATGAATTCACCAACATTATTGTTGACGTTTTAGCATGTATTTTCAGGTTACTATTTTGCTAGTGGAGCATTTGGAGCATTCGAGTCGCGCGGATATATATATTTTTGAAGGCTTAATAACTTGAGTACTATTTGACAAACGTTTTGACAATGTTTTCTAATACATTATAAATGAAACCTGTGTAACTCTGACATTTTTACTAAATTGAATGTGACATTTTATAAAACGTCTCTTTTGAGGTCGTTTTCTGTGACTTGTGTTTTGTGCCCTGAAGTAGCACCCCAATGTTACCATTCCGCTGCGTTGTCCTGAATTTTGGGGGTGTTACACTACAAAAGAAAAATATGAGGTTTAACTTACAGTACAAAAATTTAAAAATTCATTAAAAAACCTAAGTAAACTTCTAGACATACAGATAATGGATAAGTATAAAACAGGATTAGGGTATAATGCTGTCCCACCTCCCTATACTAGGAATTTTATGCCACCAAAATCTGATTTAGTTTATCATAGTCTAGATGATTTTGTTGATGTGAATGAGTCTGTTAGTGAGTCTGTAGTTAAAAAGCCTACTGTTGAGACTAATGAACCTGAGACTTTTAGGAAAGAAAATGAAGCCCCAATTATTAAGGATTGGGTATCTGATAGTGATAAAGAAAACGTGCCTAAGGTTAAAACAGTTGAGATGTTTAATAAACCTAGTTTTGCTAAGATAAACTTTGTTAAGTCTATTGAGCAAGTAAAATCTCCTAAGAAAACACCAGTCGATAAAAATAGGCAAAAAACACCTAGTCCTAGAGGGAACAAGAGAAACTGGAACCAACAGATGTCTCAAAAATTAGGAAGTGATTTTGAGATGTTAAACAAAGCTTGTCATGTGTGTGGTAGTTTTGATCATTTGAAAAATGACTGCAATAACTGGTATAATAATGAAAGATTTACAAAACCAATTTAGACCAATGTTCAAAGGGTGAACAAACAAAATTTCTCTAAATTAACTCACCTCACCAAAATAGGAACATGGTTCAAAAACACTGTCTTAACTAGGTCTTGGCCAAATTTCAGTTGAATGTTTTAGACAAGTTAATAATGTTTCATCTAAGAACTACAGTGATTAAACATGACCACATGTAAAATGTTCATTAATAATGCATATTAAATGCTAGGAAGGCCTTTTACAAAATAACATCAACTAATAACAGTAATTTCACTAAAAAGGTTTATTATTGTTAGACGGGAACAAGGGTTAATTGGGCTAGGCCAATAAGCCAGTCTTAGTGCTGTTAAGGGAAAAACAAGGAAATGTTGTTAAGCCTAACATGTTGGGTTTGGAGGACCAAAGCACAAAGTTTTAGACCATGTCTCCAGAAACAATGGTGCATCAATGTCCTTTAAAAGATTTAACTATATTGATGCACAAGGCAGATCCAAGTCAGTAATGGCTTGGGTCTCCAAAAGAAACTAATTTTCCTACCATTATATGTAGGGCAATCCACAACAAGATTTAAAGGATAAAGGAGTGATTAACAGTGGATGCTCTAGGTATATGACAGGAAATAGACCCTATCTTACCGATTATGAAGAAATTGATGGAGGATTTGTTACCTTTGGAGGTAATTCCAAAGGAGGGAAAATTATTGGGAAATGTAAAATAAGAACTGGTAAATTAGATTTTAAAGATGTGTATTTTGTAAAGGAACTAAAGCTTAACCTTTTCAGTGTCTCATAAATATGTGACAAGAAGAATAGTGTTCTTTTTACTGATACTGAATGTGTTGTTCTGTCTCCAAGCTTTAAGTTAACTAATGAAAGTCATGTTTTGCTTAAAGTTCTTGACAAGGATATCTGTTAGTGTTGATTTAAAGAAATGGTTATTCCTTTAGGGTGGGTCTCAAATTGTTCTCTCTTGTAAAAGCCAAACCAGATGAATCTAATCTTTGGCATAGGAGGCTTGGACATGTAAGTTTCAAAACAATGAATAAACTAGTAAGGGGAAGCCTTGTAAGATGTTTACCTTCAAATTTTTTTGAAATTAATCAAACCTGTGTTGCTTGTTAGAAGGGAAAGCAACACAGAGCTTCTTGTAAGACCAAAACAAATCAGCCAACCATTACAAATGTTACACATGGATTTGTTTGGCCCAACATTTGTAAAGAATTTAATGAAAAAGATGTACTGCGTAGTTGTCACAGATGGTTTTAGTAGGTTTAGTTGGGTTTTCTTTTTAGCCACTAAGGATGAAACTTTTGAAATCCTTAAAACATTTATAACAGGCATAGAAAATCTAATAGACCTTTTGGTGAAAGTGATTAGATGTAACAATGGGACTGAATTCAAGAATAGGGTCATGAATCAGTTCTGTGAAATGAATGGTATTAAGAGGGAATTTAGTGTTGCTAGGACTCCACAACAAAATAGAGTAGCAGGAAGGAAAAATAAGACACTAATAGAGGCTGCTAGGACTAATTTTTGGCTAGTTGATAAAATTGCCAATCAACTTTATGGGCCTGACTGAAGTAGTTAATAAGATTGTTTGTCAAAACTAGGGGTGTTTAGTTATCAAGCCTCACAACAAGACCCCTTATGAACTTTTTCTAGGTAGAAAACCTGCCTTAAGCTTCCATTTGAGTGTCTTGTTACAATCCTTAATACCATAGATCACCTAGGTAAATTTGATGGAAAGACTGATGTAGGGTTCTTTATAGGATACTCTAGCAATAGCAAAGCATTCAGAGTATTCAACAATAGAACTAGGATAGTAGAAGAGAACCCGCATGTTCAATTTAGTGGAAATACACCTAATATTGCAGGAAGTGGACCTAATTGGCTTTTTGATATAGATGCACTAACAAAGTCTATGAACTATAAGCCAGTTGTTGCAGGGAATCAATCTAATGGTAATGCAGATATAAAAGCATGTAATGATGCACGTAAAACTAGAATGGAGATTGTACCTGGAAAAGATTACATTCTACTACTAATGTGGCCTACTGGTCCACTATTCTCTCAAGATTCAAAGAGTTCTCCTGATGCTAGATTCAAACTATCAGGGGAGGAGGAAAAGAAGGATACTGAAGATCCAGGGAATGAAGATAGTGAGGTTCCAAGTACAGAGGAGACAAGAGTTTATCAAGAAAAAGATGACAATGTTAGTAGCACTAAAAATGTTAATACTGCTAGTAACACTATTAATACTGTTAGTGTAACACCCCCAAATTGGGTCGCAGCGGAATAAGGGTCCGGGGCGTGTTACTTCATAGATCAATAACACAAGATATATATAGAACGACCAAAAAGTCGTTTTAAAACTGATACATTGGATTTAACAAATATTTGATACAAATAGCCCGAAGCTTTAACTTGTTCCTGATTATTATTACAAAGATACTGGTTTACAACATAAAACAACCATATCTTTAGCATGACTTCCCAAAATAAAATCACCAATGTATCCTTGTCACCTTGTGCTTACTGATCTCCTGAGAAACATTGCTTTAAAACGTCAACAATAATGTTGGTGAATTCATAGGTTTGATAAATCAAAATATGCATGACCGCAAGACTTTTCCCGTGATAATGCAACACATGCAGACATCACAAAACTAGATTACATTTACACTAAGCTCATGACACTGAAGCTCGACAATCTTTCTTGCAATTAAAATATATATTGCAATTTACGCCCATCCGTATGTCTAACCCTAAACATCCTAAATTCGACATGCTATAACGTTCGTTCCTAGTGATAGCTAGTCACCCGAACGGGGAGGTCGTTTCCCAAATAGATCTATTAAATAACATTCGCGCTCACATAATGTAATTCCCAACTACATCTATGCAATTGACAATTCATGACATGGGACCTTAAACTGGGTTATCGCAACTTAGGCAACATGTTAATCAATACTTGCGTTCCAATTTAAAAAACAAAGCATGTTTCCACCCCTATATTATAAATCATTGAAATCGTAAATATGTGGGGCTATGAACTCACCTTGGTTCTGATAATCAAAAATTTTTTTTTTATCGCAGAATTAAGCGTACATAAAGATCGAATGCAACCAAAATTATCATAGGTCGTATAAGTACCGAGTACTTGAATATAATCTTATAGTTGTTACATCGTACTATCGTTCGGGCTATCATAATCTAAGAGGTCATGACATGACGTTCGAGGAGTTAGGACACTTTAAATCGTAAATCAAACAACTCGTCGATACGCCATCTGAAGAGGCCTCATTATGAAACTCCCTAGTAATATAGTACTTTGATAACCACATATAATTCTATATAATTCAATCACCAACTATTGGTTTTGGTAAAATTGTGTTTAATAAGTTAAAACGTTTATAATTACCGTTTTAGTAAAACTAGCGTAACTTTCACGTTTTAAGCCCGATTTTAACGTTTCTTATGCCCATATTTTCGTATTAAGACGAGTTATCATAATTTGACATTTTCAATATTTTGACCCTATGGTGAACAGTAACTTTTACTGTTCACATCAGACGTGACTTTTATTTAAATCGTATTTGTTGTCGTAAAACCCGTAAATGTCGTATTTTATTCGTTATAGCTCCGTTTTTAACGATTCTTTCGAGGACGTTCTTGTTTTTGAAAGTTCTATAATTTTATGAGGTTTACAAAAATATAAATTTCTGTCATGAATAGTAACTTTTATAAAAATAGTTTTATAAAAGTATTAATTGTCGTAAACTCGCGAAATTCATAACTCGTTCGTTATTAATTGAAAAATTACGGATTCTTATCATTTTGGAACTTAAAAATATGTATTATTTGTTAAAATTAATCTAACTAGCTGGTTTGATATAAGTTTTATATAAAAGTTTTTATAAACTTCCGTTTAAATTAACGATATACTCGTTTTTAACGTTACTTTTTCGTTATTAATCCGTTGACAAGTTTCTTACCTTTTCGGAAATCGTAGTGAATGATTATCTTATTAAATAACATTAAATTAAGTATTTTTATAACACTTTTGGACTGAATGTTTAAATACTCTCTTATGTTATTTTTGACCTTGTTTTTATGTTTTACCCTTTATACACTTTTTTACATTATTAACTTTAAGTATACAAGTCATTCTCATCTTGTTATATCCTTTATTTTAATGATCATATTCATTACTATAGGTCCATTAATTACCTTATCATGTCATTTGTATTTCTTTTAACTTGAAACATATTATGTAACTTTTATAAACCATTAATTTGTAGTTAATCTTTTTTTACATCTAAATAACATGGTACAAAAGTATCTTTATCATGTTAACAAATATTAGTCATAAAAAAACATGTATATTAATGTACAAAAATGAGCATTGAAGTAAAAACTTTCATTTTCATAATAAAAATCCTGTAAATGGTATTCAAGCTATAAGAATTAAATATTGCATAATTATTGATTAATGTAAGGATTATAAAGAGTTTAAGATGACCTTATGATGTAAGAAGATGATGATAAACAATATAAACCCTTGTTTAGGACTAGAAAAAAACCAAAGCTCAGCAAGCTATGAAACCCCACTAATTCATTATGAAACCAAAATCATTGATTTCTTGCCTTCACACTTGATAAATAATTAATCAAGGCCTTCAAAATACTTTGAGGATCCTTTGTAGATCATGATAATGAGAGTATATGTAAATATGTGATATAAATTTTGTATGGATGTTTTGGGATGGCTTAGTGGGGAAAAAAAAAAAAAAAGCTCGTGGGGTTTGGAGAGCAAAAGAGAGAAAGAAAATGAGTTGTTAAGTGTAAAGAGTTTATGACATTTCACTTATGAATGCATGTTATATATATAGAAAGGTGATGAGATATCTTAGTAGCTAAGTTTGACCAAGAATTCAAAGGGGGGGGGGGGGGTTGTGCCCTGGTCAAAGGGACATAAGGAGGGAAACAAGGACCTTAATGGTTTATGTCTTATGGTTCCCTCTAATAGAAATCATCCCATGATTTCTAGGGCTTATGTTCCTAGTTACTTTTCTTTTATATACTTTGTATTACTTGTGTAATTTATAAAAGAAAGTGTAAGTAAAAAGTTTATATAAAAATGTAAAGTGTAGTTTTTATATAAAAGTATACTTGTAATGTCTTGGTAACTTTGTACATGTACATTTATATAGGACATGTATATGTATGCTCATATGCATAAAGTTGTATAAACTTCGATCATTGTATAAAAACGTAGGTATTTATTGAAGCGTAGAATTATTTTTGAGGTTCCGGGTATGCTTAAACGTACTTTATCGCGAAACGAATTTAACTTAATTAACCGTTAAAAATAAATGAACAATGACCATAATTATTCTCAAAATAATTATTCAATACTTGATTGATGTAAACGCTTAGTTGATTGATGCCCGTTTACATTAAAAGCTAATTTTTACCTTACGCGATTTTTACTTAATACATGAAATTACAAGCAAACGCGTACAATAAAAAGGTACATTGTGGATTTATCGACGTCGTCAATGACTTGAAAACACTGGTGTATTATAGAATTCCCCCGTTAATTAAGAGCCTTGTCCTAAGGGCTTCACCGATGCTTAGCACTTGGACGATGATGTGGTCTTGGTGAAAAGAGTGTGGATATTTCTTCTTTGATTGGTTTCTTCACGTTCCCACGTGAACTCAGGACCTCTCTTGGAGTTCAACGAACTTTGGACTAATGGGATCGACATCGCTCAAACCTGTTATAACTTTACGGCCCACTATTTCTTTATTGGTCCTCAACAAATTGATGCTTGTCATCAAGATGAAGTCAAATCCAACGGAACGGCTAATGGTTCGTCGGCATGACACTTTTTCAGGTTGGACACATGGAATGTATTATGAACTCTACTCAGCTCTTCAGGAAGCTCGAGCTTGTAAGCAACCTCCTCGGAATTTTATACACCGTGAAAGGTACCAATAATTTTGGGGTTTAACTTCCCCGATTTGCAAAACGTAAGACCCTTTCCAAGGTGAAATTTAAGCAAAACTTTGTCATCGACTTGGATTCATTGGTTTACGCTTAGATCGGGTAAACTATTCTTGGTCGATCACGAGCAGCTTGCATCCTTTGCTTGATCTGGATGATTTTCTCAGTGGTCTCTTGGATTAGTTCTGGGGGGGGGAAAACAAGGATTTAAGCTTCTCCAACTTCAGTCCAAAAACAAAGTGAACGACACTTTAGACCTTAAAGTGCTTTCAAAATGGTGCGGGCCTTGATGTGGCGTTGATAGCTATTGTTATATAAGAACTCGACAATGGCAAAGTTAAACCAACCCTTTCCAAAGTTCGGATAGCACAATGCACGCCGCATATCCTCGAGAGTTTGAATGGCCTTATCGCTTTGCCCGTCCTGTTGGTTGATGCAGTACGCTCATAAGTACTCATATCCAAATTAGTAACCAAAGCGTTATGAATTGTCTCCAGAAATTTGATGCGAATCTGGGTCGCGTCACAAATGATGGAGACAAGGGTATATTCATGTCTCGTGGACACTCCTTAAGTACATATCTTGCATGTTTATCCAAAGGATCTGTCTCTCTCATCGTGTGAAGATCGCAGTCTTTAGGTGACGATCGGTCAACAATCACAAATGGTGTCTGTATGCCTTGCAGTATGACTTTGGAAGCTTAGTAACTAAAAACCTATGGTGATGTTGTCCACTTCTATTCAGGATATCGTAGGTTTTTGTACCAACAATCGTGATGGGCCTTTTGAATGTTCAGGCCTTGACCTTAGCACAGTGTCAAACACTTCTAACATAAGTGGCTTGTGGGCTTTTCATGTTGGGCCACCAATATAGCTTTTCATGTCTTGATACTTTTTGTCAGAACAGGATGTATAGAGTACTTGGTTTTGTTGGACTCGCGCATGATTACACGTCCGTAAAATCTCCCATAACAAGGTATCCAACTATCTTGACCATTGAGGCATAAGGTTCATCCGTACGTGGTTCAAACTTTTGTTCCCTAATCGCTTCTGGGAAATTTAGCATTTTCAATCAACATTCCTGCTACATCTTCAATTCTTGAGTTCTCTGGTTTCGTGCTCTGCTTCAGTACTGAGATTCAAGATCTGTTTGGGTAGTTCAAGCTACTTAGTCTATGCTAAGGCTCGAACTCTTAACGGCTGGTTCTCATTCTTTCCTGCTCAATCATTAGCAACACATTTGCTTTCCCGGGTGATAACGAATATCGCAATCGTAATCACTAAGCAACTCTAACCATCGGCGTTGTCTCATGTTTAACTCTTTTTGATCTAAAATGTGTTGAAACTCTTGTGATCGGTGAACACCGTACACTTAGTTCCATATAAATAATGTCTTCAGATCTTGAGAGCGAACACCACTGCCCAAGTTCCAAATCATGAGTTGTATAGGTCTTCTCATGAATTTTGTAATGGTGTGTTGCATAAGAAATCCACATTTTCTCTTTGCATCAAAACTGGTCGCCCCAAACCTTCTTTGAAGCGTCTCGCAGGTATGCGATGAAATCTGTTGCTTCCTTCAGGTAATGCAGGACTTTGGTGACTGCCACAATTTTGCTTTAAGTTGAAAAAAAGCTACTTCTGGTTTATCGACCCACCTTCTTTGAGTAAGCTTAGTCATTGGTTTTGCGATCTTTGAAAACCATACAATGAATCTTCGATAAGTACCCAGCAGACTAAAAATTGACGAATCTCCGTTGAGTGGACTTAGGAGATGTCAATCGCTTTAATGGATTCAATCTTGGCTGGATCTACATTGAATTCCTTCCCTCACTATCGATCACGTGGATCGAGGAAATGTACTTTGGAATCCGAAAATTCACATTTTGGGAGAAACTTGGCATACAACTCCTCCTTCTTACAGCAATTCTAAGATTTGATTAGGTGTTCTTTATGTTTTTCTTGTTCTATGTAGAATTTATCATATATCGTCAATAAGGATAATCACGAATTTATCAGATATGGTTTAACATACCGATTTCATAATGGTCATGAAATACAGCAAGGTGCGTTTTGTCAAAACCAAAACGGCTATACTTGAAATTCGTAATGGCCATAAACGAGTTCTAAAGGCCAGTCTTCGAATGTCTTCTTTTCGAACCCTCAATTGTTGAACTGACTTAGGTCGTTGTACGAGTAAACCACTCGACCCTTGAATGCTGATCAAATAAATCATCAATTCTTGGGAGCGGATAATGGTTCTTCACCGTTAGTTTATTCAATTCTCGGTAATCAATGCACATCCGTGAATGGATCGTCATTTTCTTCTTGTCAACAAGACCGAGCTCCCCAAGTGATGGAACTGGGTCTTATAAAGCCTTTATCGGCAGTTCTTTCAGTTTGCTCAGATATCTCTTTCATCTCGGGAAGGCGGTCCAATCGATAAGGTGCCGTGCTATAGTGCTGCAACAGGTACAAATTCAATTGGAAACTCCACTTGTCGAGTTTGGAGGAAGCACCCGGCAATTCCTCAGGAAAACAATCTAGTGAAAAGTCTTTCGAACTATGGGGACGTCCTCAAGTCGCTTCATCTTCGACTTGTCTTCAACCTCTTTTGCAGTGACATGTGCCAAAAAGATAGGAAATCCTCTTTAATGAACTTCTGCGTTATGTAGTGCACCGTCTCTCGGCTCGGCGCGCTATCGTGTCACATTTCCCTGGTGTACTAACCATCTCCGTGTATGATGTGTGTGTTTTTATTTCTTCAGGGGATGCGAACAATCTTCTCGGCACACAAACAATGACGCTTGGTACTTCGACCAACCCAATCCATACTGATATATAGCATCTAAACAACAAGTAGTTCTACAGGGCATTAAGTTTATGTTGAATTTGGTGGTTAGGAAGTTTAATGTGCAAAACTTAAGTATAGTGTTTTAACCCAAATTATCCTACCGTCATGCTTAGTTAGACTTCATAATAGTGATCTAGGTGTGTGTGTGATGTCAATTTTTGGAGCTAAATGCAGTAGACACCAAAACATCGATCGGCACCCGTATTAATCAAATAAGATATAAGCATAGCGGTTGTTTAGAAGGAACGTACCCGCAACGACGTTGTCTGGGTTTGCCCCCGCATTTCCAACCACATACACCTTCACTGGAGCCCTGTCATTTCCAGCTTGATTACCACGGTCATTGTTTCTCAGTCTTGGGCAGTTTCTTTTAAAATGTCCTTGAGTCCGCATTTATAGCATCCGTTGCCAGTTGATTATTTTTGTTTGTTGTGGAGGCCGGGATTCTATAGTTCCTTGGTCGCCATTGGACCAACCCTCTTGCAGTTACTGCACTTGGCGTGGCAAGGACCTTCGATGATTGTAGTGTGTGTGTCTTGGAACAACAGAGTTTTTTTAGAACCCTGGCGTATGGTTTCCTGGTTCATATTGCCTGCAGTGTAGGCCTGGCCTGTGTTCTGCCTCTTATTCTGTTGGTTTTGACTGTTCTTGAAAAGATCATCATACTTTCTTTTCCTTTATGCCTGACGTTCAGCGTAGGCATAGGTCTTTTCATCCATCAGCTCAGTTGTAAACTCGATAGCCTCTTGCATAGTTTTCGGCTTTGATGCCTTTACGCTGCCATGTATCATATCAGGTAAGCCACCGATATACTTTTCAATCTTGTCTATCTCTTCTGGGAACATCCTGGAACACATCAAAGCTAGTTGTTGAAATCGTCAACTATAGGCCACCACATCGGTGCCCTTGACCTTAAGATTCCACATCTTAGTCTCAATCTTCTTGATCTCACCCCTCGGGCAGTACTTATCAGTCATCATTTTCTTCAGTGCTGCCCATGGCATGGCATGAGCTGCTTCAGGAGTAGTGGTCTTAACATGGGCATTCCACCATGTAAGAGCATCATCTTGTAGAGTGCAAGTTGCTAATTTGACTTGACTAGCTGCCGTACAATTGCTAATGCTAAACACAGACTCCATTTTCTCAAACCATCGAGTGAGTCCGACAACTCCCTTAGTGCCTTTGAAGTCCAAAGGTTTGCATTTCAAGAATTCAGAGTAGTGCGTTGCGAGCTGTTTGGGGGCTGGCCGTGGTTCTGAACCTTGACTATTGTAGCAATTCTTAACCTACATGCTTCTGCTTCGCATGGCTTAGCGCAATCCTTGGTCAATTAAGGCATGAAGTTGTGCCTCAGTAACTGTTGTGGTGGGTGTTGCATTGGGGGGTTGGTTGTGACTGGAGTTGAACTTGTAGTTCTCTTTGGTGCCATTTTCTTCATCACAAGAAAATACATACCCGTTAGATTTTAGTACCATCATAACGTGTCATACCATTATGCATCATACTAAAATAACTGATCGCTATCACATAGTGAAACTACAACCAACACCAAGATCGAACATGAATTATTACATCCATTTCACATATTAATCTGGAATTATACATGATCTGTTTGGTACACATGCTTCCCTATCGCTAGGTTACAAATGAAAATTCAACATAGAAGGGGGGGGGGGGGGGGGGCCCCATACTAGCTGTGAGTTACCATAATACTTGTATGGCTTACAGGTTGCTTATCAAAACAAAAGATCTATACTGGATAGCTAATCCAAAACAAAAGGATCTATACAGGATAGGCTACCAAAACAAAAGATCTATTACCGACTGCTAGCTGGGAGTAACCCATAAAACTTAACAGACTGCAAATAGATACAATTCATAACCAAAGTTAGGAAATGTACAGTGTCCTCCAATGTGTCGAGCATGCTCCAGCCTCCAGGGTATTGGTACGGCTTGATATTGCTGAACAGCAAGATCATCTGTGCCTAACGCTGCCACTCGTGGCGCGGCACCTCAATCTCTAATACAGTAACTCGATGCTCTAATGCCATGCAGTGGAGCCTCAGACCTAGCCAAGCCTTACGGGTCTCCCATACTCTCTTGCTCGTAAGCCAGGCCACTTCTCTCAATACATCATATCTCAGCTTCTCACAGCTGCCGTGTTCCTTTTGGGCATCGTGATGTTGTGTGCAAAACTTCTGAATCTCTCTAGTGAAAAAATCTACCCTGGTTAAGTGACCCTGCCTCGTTGACCAACTCTAATGGCGTCTTAATCTCCTCTCAGTATCTCGGCGTATAGGTCATTATATTGTGTCCTGGCTGTCTCAGCTAGCTTTAGCAGCTACGTAGCAGAACTTCTCTCCAAAACCTCACACCCAGGTTCTGGGTTAGTAAGTAGTAGTCTCTTCGACGGCGGGTGTCATGCCTCGGGATTATCAGCTCTTCGACTAGTAGATGGTGTAAGGTAGAGGATAGGTAACAATTTTGGGGTCCCTGATGGGAGTAAGAGAATGATAGGTGTGATGGGAGGAGGCTCTCATCTGCATTCATGGCTGCTCTTAGTTTGAATTCGTGAGATAAAAAAGAATGGTGGTAGTGGGAGGTGTAGGATTGCCTATCCTCAGGCTCGGCACTAAGTCCTCAGGATGCTCAGGCTCCTGGAATTGTACATAGGTACATGTCTAAGTGTACATACTCTAGGAGAACGTGTGTGCCTGGCTCCAACAAATGTCGATTTAGCAACCTTCCTCGTAAGGATCCGCGATGGAATACCAGATCGTGCCTCAGAGAGTGAACAGAAGTATAAGTACGGCAGAATCAGCTGGACATGGACTACTGTGACCAGCAAAACACAACTTATGAGTATATATTATTATAAGGCTCTTTAAGTATATATTTTATAGGCTTCTTATAGTATTCTACGTAGTATATTATAAACCAACGTTTTTATGGTCAATTATGAAAGCTTCTAGTTCCAACTACTAATGCAACAACTGTGTCCCATAAAAACCCTTTTTATGAATGCAATGTTTGGAAAACGGTTTTAGTCAAACAAAAAACATTTTGACTAGGTTCTCACTATATCTAGGCTCTTTGATAACTCCAATTCTGTAACACCCCAAATTGGGTTCAAGCGGAGAATAAGGGAACAACAAGTATTATATATAGAAGACCAAAACAGGTCATTTTAAATAATACATTAGATTTAACAAATATTTGATACAAATAGCCCGAAGCTTTAACTTGTTCCTGATTATTATTACAAAGATACTGGTTTACAACATAAAACAACCATATCTTTAGCATGACTTCCCAAAACAAAATCACCAATGTATCCTTGGCACCTTGTGCTTACTGATCTCCTGAGAAACATTGTTTTAAAACGTCAAACTATAATGTTGGTGAATTTCATAGTTTTGATTAAATTCAGAAATATGCAGGACCGCATGACTATTTTTCACGTGATAATGCAAACATGCAAGACATTTCCACAAAACTAGATTACATTTACACTACTCATGACTCTGAGCTCGTCATCTTCTTGCAATTAAAATATATAGTTTGCAATTTACGACATCCGGATGTCTAACCCTAAACATCCTAAATTCGACATGCTATAACGTTCGTTACTAGTGATATCTAGTTCTCCTTGAAAGGGGAGGTCATTTCCCCATATAGATATCTATAATAACATTCGCGCTCACATAATGTAATTCCAATCACTTACATCTTGCAATTGTAGTTATATGACATGGGAATTAACTGGGTTATCGCCAACTTAGGCAAACACATGTAATCAATACTTGCGTCCAATTTATAAACAAGCATGTTTCCCACCCCATAAATTATAAATCATTGAAATGTTTTAAAAATGTGGCTATGAACTCACCTTGACTTTGTATAAATCAAATATCGCAGATAAGCGTACGTAAAAGTCGAGAATGCAACCTAATTTTATCATAGGGTCGTTATGTACGAGTGTACTTGAATATAATCTTATAGTTGTTACATCGTACTATCGTTCGGGCTATCATAATTTAAGAGGTCATGACATGACGTTTGAGGAGTTAGGACACTTTAAATCGTAAATCCAACAACTCGTCGATACGCCATCCGAAGAGGCCTCATTATGAAACTCCCTAGTAATATAGTACTTTGATAACCACATATAATTCTATATAGTTCAATCACCAACTAATGGTTTTGGTAAAATTGTGTTTAATAAGTTAAAACGTTTATAATTACCGTTTTAGTAAAACTAGCGTAACTTTCGCGTTTTAAGCCCGATTTTAACGTTTCTTATGCCCATCTTTTCGTATTAGGACGAGTTATCATAATTTGACATTTTCAATATTTTGACCCTCTGGTGAACAGTAACTTTTACTGTTCACATCAGACGTGACTTTTATTTTAATATCAGTATTTGTTGTCGTAAAAACCGTTAATGTCGTATTTTATTCGTTTATAGCTCCATTGTTAACGATTCTTTTAAGGACGTTCTCGTTTTTTAAGTTTATAATTTTATGAGGTTTTTCATAAACATATACTTTATCGTCTATGGAATAGTAACTTTTATATAAATTAAGTTTTATAAAAGTTTTTATTGTGTTTAAAATCAGCGATAATTCCATAACTCGTCGTTTCGTTATTAATTGAAAAATTACGATCTTATCATTTTAGATCCTAAAAATATGGATAATTTGTTTAAAAATATCAAACTGCTGTTTGATATATTTTTTATAAAAGTTTTTATAAACTTTCCGTTTAATTTACGTATAACTCGTTTTTTAACGTAACTTTTTCGTTTATTAATCCGTTTTGACAGTTTCTTAACCTTTTCGGAATCTGTCGGTGTGAAATATGAAAGTATTATCTTATAAAAATATAAAATAAGTATTATTTTTTATAACAATTTTGGGACAGGATGTTTAATTAGCTCTCAAAAGTTTCACATTTTTGACCTTGTTTTTTCTATGTTTTACCCTTATATAATTTTTACAAACAATAACCTTAATGTATACAGGGTCTTCTCATCTTGTTATATCCTATTTTTAATTGAATATATATCATTACTATAGGTCCATTAATTAACTTAACATGTCATTGGTATTTCTTTAACTTGGAAAACATATTATGAAAACTTTTTTTTAAACCTATTTGTAGTTTAAATCATTTTTACATCAATATAAACATGGTACAATATTTTTTCTCATCCATATTACATGATATTAGTAATAAACAACATCATGACAGGATTGTTCGTATCTAGGTCTTAGGAAGAAGAACCGCCTAAGTCTTAAGAATGATATGCCGCCTTGAAATAAGTAGCCATTGCACTAAACAAACAAACCAACTTGTAATTGGATTTAACATGGTTAATACAGTTTTATATTATTTGGCTTGTACCTCTTCTTTTTATTTGCTTTAGTGTTTATTGTGTTTTGAATTAATCTTTGTCACCACCAAACCTGTGCCAGTTTCTCAGACTGAAAACCCCCCATTTACCTCTAGTAAATATGTATAGCATAGGTTTAACCAGTAATTAGACTAATCTAGATAGATTAAAATACTGATAGAATATTAGGTTAACTCTCGCTCTTAGTGTTCGACACCTTACTTACCGTGAAGCTACATCTTGACCGGGTACACTGCCCGTTAAAGTGTTGTCTTTAGGTTTGTTGGCTAAATATAAATTTAAAACTTGATAATCACTAAATATACACCACACGACGACACATCAGGTTTTTGGCGCCGTTGCCGGGGAGTGAATAGTTTAATCTTTATTCTTATTAGTGTTTTTAACCTTTAACTTATTTAGTGTAAATTAATTAATCTAATT
>BQNB010029416.1:0-22714 GCA_026074375.1 Tanacetum coccineum | reverse complement strand
GATGAAGTGAAAACCAAACTTAAGGAAGCCCGCGCACAGATACTTGAACTACAGAAGAAGCATATGGGACAGAGAGACAAGATTGTTTTTGTTCACTTTAGGATTTCTGATTTAGAAATGAACCTTAAGGATATCCAAGTATCATGCCAACATTCTCTGCGACAAGAAAGTCATCCACATTCCTATCGACGGTGAAACTTTGATCATTCGAGATGACCAAAGCAAAACCCGACTAAATCTTATATCCTGTATAAAAACCAAAAGGTATATATCTAGGAGATCCGTCTTTCTTCTTATCTTTTAGAATGTGCATCGATTACCGAGATTTGAATAAACTTACCATAAAGAATCGTTATTCATTACCCAGGATCGATGACTTATTCGATCAACTTCAAGGTTCAAGCGTTTACTCAAAAATCGACTTAAGATTAGGCTATCATCAACTAAGAGTAAGGGACGAAGATATTCCTAAGACTGCTTTCAGAACAAGATATGGACATTATGAATTTTAGGTCATGCCATTTGGTTTAACTAACACACCTGCTGTATTCATGGATCTTATGAATCGTGTGTGTAAACCATATTTGGATAAATTTGTAATAGTATTTATCGATGATATTCTTATCTACTCTCATAACAAAGAAGAACACGTATATCATCTAAGAATAATCTTGGAATTACTCTGAAAAGAGAAATTGTATGCCAAGTTCTCTAAATGTGATTTCTAGATTCGAATCGTGCAATTTCTTGGACATCTCATTGATAGTCAAGGACTTCATGTTCACCCTGCCAAGATTAAAGCTGTTAAGAACTGTACATCTCCCACTACACCAACAGAAGTGCGTCAATTCTTAGGACTCACCGGCTATTATCGAAGATTTATCAAAGGTTTTTCAAAGATTGCAAAGCCTTTAACTAAATTAACCCAAAAAAACAAGAATTATATCTGGGGCGAAGAACAAGAATCGTCATTCCAACTCCTTAAACAGAAACTCTGTGAAGCACCAATCTTAGCATTACCAGAAGGAAATGATGAATTTGTCGTTTATTGTGATGCAACTCTTCAAGGTTTAGGAGCTGTATTAATGTAAAGAGAAAAAGTCATTGCATATGTATCTCGATAACTCAAACCTTACGAAGAAAACTATACCACTCATTATCTTGAATTAGGAGCAGTGGTATTCGCTCTTAAAATCTAGAGACACTATCTATATGGTACAAAGTGTACAGTTTTCACTGATCATAAAATCCTTCAACACATTCTTCGTCAAAAAGAATTGAATATGAGGCAACACCGATGGTTAGAATTACTTGCAGATTATGATTGTGAGATTTGCTATCATCCTGGAAAGGCAAATGTTGTGGCGGATGCCTTAAGCTGGAAGAAACAAATCAAACCACTCCGAGTTAGAGCATTGATCATAACCGTTCATTCAAAATTACCATCACAAATTCTCGAAGCTCAAAATAAATCCCTCATAGAAGAAAATGTCAAGAACGAAAACCTATGAGGAATGGACAAATCATTTGAAATACATCCTGATGGAACTCGTTGTATCAAAAATCGAAGCTGGTTACCACTTTTTGGCGGTTTAAGAGACTTGATCATGCATGAGTTTCATAAATCAAAATATTCTATTCACCCGGGTTCTGATAAAATGTAGCACGATCTAAAGAAACTCTATTGGTGGCCTAACATGAAGGTAAACATCGTGGAATATGATGGAAAATGTTTGACATATTCAAGAGTTAAAGTAGAATGTCAAAAGCCATCCGGCTTACTAGTACAACCGGAAATTCCTATGTGGAAATGGGAAAGAATAACAATGGATTTCATCACAAAGTTACCCAAAACCTCAAACGGGCATGACATCATTTGGGTCATTGTTGATCGCCTTACCAAATCCGCACATTTCATACCCACTCGAGCGACTGATTGTATGGAAACTCTTACAAGGTTATACATCAAAGAAATAGTCTCTCGATATGGCGTGCCAATATCCATCATCTCGGATCGCGACAGTCATTTCACATCCAGATTCTGGCAATCATTGCAAAATGCTTTGGGTACTCAATTAAACATGAGTACAACATATCATCCTGAAACCGATGGACAAACTAAAAGAACCATCCAAACACTCAAAGACATGCTGTGAGCTTATAGATTTCGGGAAAGGATGGGATAAACACTTACCATTGATTGAATTTTTCTACAATAACAGTTATCATGCCAGTATCAAGGCAACACCATTCGAAGCACTTTATGGTCAAAAGTGCAAATAACCTGTTTGTGGGGCCGAAGTTGGAGATGTTCAACTCACGGGACCAAAAATAATTCATGAAACCACTGAAAAGATCATGCAAATTCGTCAACGCTTGCAAGCTGCAAGAGATCGGTAAAGAAGTTACTCCAATGTAAGGTGAAAGCCTTTAGAATTTCAAGTTGGCAATCGCGTTATGATAAAAGTATCACCTCATAAAGGTATCTTTAGATTCGAAAAACAAGGAAAGCTTAATCCCTGATACTTTGGACCATTCAAAATCCTTGAACGGATTGGTCCAGTGGCATACAAACTAGAGCTTCCTGAAGAGCTTAGTAATGTCCACAATACTTTCCACGTTTCTAATCTCAAGAAATGCTTATCCGATGAATCTCTCATCATTCCAATGAAAGAACTTCAACTCGACGACAAACTCAACTTTGTAGAAGAACCAGTGGAAATTATAGATCATGAAATCAAGCAACTAAAACGAAGTCGCATTCCTATAGTCAAAGTGCGATGGAACTCTAAAAGAGGACCAAAATTTAAATAGGAATAGGTAGATGAAATTCGTGCCAAATATCCTCATCTGTTTTCAAACATCACTTCAAAATCCAATTAAATCTCGGGACGAGATTTCTGTAAGGATGGGGGACTATAACAACCCGCAAATTTTCATCAATGTAAATATTCATCTATTAAGTTAGATGCAATGTACTATCTATCTATTATATATGAACCACCTTTTTCAGGGAAATTTTTCGCTTTATTACATTACTTGCATTACCAATATCTCAATATACAATGCAACTTGCATAACTAAAGTTAACGAGCTCACGCAACCTACTTATGGCAATCCTATCTACATATATGTCAAGCAAACATCATAATATGTCAAGTTAATATCTTAATATCATTATTACAAAGTACATTACTCATATAATGTACCATTTGCAATGTTATATCAAGACAGGCTTTAAACCGTTATCGTATACCTCTAAAACCCTAATTCCATGTAAAGTTAATATCTAAAGTAAATGCACAAGCTACTAAATCATATGTACAAGTAATATAACATATCATTGAAATATAAACTCCCTCCAAGTTAATGTACAAGTCCTTAAAAGCATAATGTACAAGTCATTAAGCATGACATGAAAAATAGCCATTTTACCTCTGTTTTCCTAACAAATATTGTACAAACTATTAAGTACAATGTACAAACAAGAAATGCTCAACTTTTTAACAATATTTCCCTCCATTTCAATCACTTAGACTCATTTTTAAACTCAAAACCCTAATTCAAACCAAGAAACCCTAAAACCGAGCTAGTTTCTAAACCATGACCCGTTTCTTGGTTCTTATCCATTTTTAACCTCAACCATTACTCAAAAAAGTTGTAATAACATAAATTACAACATTAAAAATCATATTCCCTCATCATTTCACCATTTTCACAACAATGTACACGAATTGAATCAAAGAAACCCTAATCAAACCCTAATTTTGATTCGTGACCCGTTTACTCATTTTCACTCATTTCAAACCCGAACCACTAATTAAATCTTGTTGTAAACCCTTAATAAAAGTCTTATAATCTTTAATCTATCATTACTAATCAAATTTACATGAAAATAACCAAGAAAACCCCTAGTTCGAGCCTTATGAACCCGCGACCTCTTTTCTTGCCTTTTGACCCATTTTAAAACTTCACTTTGCAAACAAGCACCAAAATGATCAATATAATTGCCTCCCAACCAACTTACAAGCACCTATCCTAAATATCTAGCTCATTTATTGGTTGCTTAAGAGGCCACATCACCTCCTTCTTCTTCCTTTTTAGCCGCGACACACCAAGAAGAAAACAACACATCAAACCTAGTTTCTAGCTTATGTTACTCATCTCCTAGCTTCTCCTTGTCATCTCTAGCTCCTCCTAGTCATAACCTATGTGTCCAAGCCTTTGTCACCAAGTTTTTTTGGCCTTTAAGGGTCCCTGAGCCCTATATAAGTCGAAACATACACCCCATTTCAAACCATCCCCCATAATTTCTCTCTTACACACAAATGGAGTTCTAATACTTCCATAGAAGAATTCAAAGATCAATATGAGTCCCAAGACCAGAAGTGAAGCAAAGAAACCAAGAAAAGAAGCCCCAGAGTTGTTATTCTAGGCGTACGAAGCTAAAAGTCCTGATTTTGACCCGTTTCCAAGCTATAAGCTCAAAACCAGGTTCCATAAGCTCACCTTCTGTTTTCATACCCTTATAATGTTCATATGATCATGCTTAAACTATTGTTAAAAGCTTTGAACTCAAAAACATATGTGTTTTACCTTTTTGATCCAAACCGAGCTCATGAAACCCTAATTTCATGTTTTTGCTTAATCTATAAGCTAAACTTGTAAACTATTGTTATAATCTATCCTAATAACCTTATCTAACATTATAATAAGTACTTTATTATGTCTTGAAAGAATTTGAACTTAAAACCCGCGCGTTTTCATTTAAAAAAACCCTAATTTGATTCATTTTCTATGATTATGACTATTGTACCTTGAAGTAATACCCCAGATTAGCTTCCATTGTTATATGTAAAAATGGGGGTGTTACAAATTATCAATGATTTGTTCATCAATAGTGTGATTTGAATGTTTAGACTGATCATCATTTAAGATTTCACCAATTTAAGTAGATTGATCATTGTGATCATCTTGATCAGTTTGACCATTTTGGTTAAATGAAACATCAGTTTCAAGAACAGCTAGTTCAGGACATTTATAAGGTTCTATGAAAGATACATCATTGCTGTTTGTTTGATACCTTTGAGAAGGCTGTCATACCTCGCCAAGGCGGAAACGCGAGGGGTAAACAAGAATGGATATCATCACAACACATGGTGTCTATATAGAGACTACTAAAATGAATACTAAAGTAAAGCAAAGACACAAAGTGTCATAATAATACCCAAAACCTAATGGTGTCTTTATTAATGAGAAAGAAGTCTTGTCAATAAATGACATGCAAAACATAATCCAAACAATTCATGCTAACGCATTTATTCAAGCAGAAAACATAAATAAACTTCAAGCATCCTACGGTCTCTTCTAGCCACTTCGCTCTAACTTAGCACCATTAAGCTCACCTGAAAATGATGCTTAAAAACGTCAACACAACGGTTGGTGAGAGTCATAGGTTTAAGACACACATTATAAACCTTTCAAATCAATTACTGTGATTATCAAAACAATATAGGACAATTATGCAACCAATCACAAACATGGGAGCGGAACGTGTCCCTCGATCCAACAAATATCAACCATTAGGTAGGAACGTTACCCCCGATCCAATATGTCACTTACGTACCTAAAAGTATACCAGATGAAGCTTATAATTAGGCCTGAACCCCAAATAGGTAGGAACGTTACCCCCGATCTAAAGGGTAGGCGTACCCCTCCGATCTAATTCAATAACACATTCATAGTGCAACAATAAGTCATATAACAGTCACACATTGTCCATACTCAATTTAACACATAATCATAGCAATTCAAAACCTTTTAAAACACAAGCATCATTTCCATCCCAATTTAAAAACAATGTAAAAAAATGGGACTATGAAACTCACCTGATGCTTAGCTTCCCAAAATAATCCAACAAAAGCTTCACAACACCTCATGAACAATCTAAACAATTAAGCACACAATAAACTACCATCAATTAGGTATTCAACCCAATATGATGTAACCTCAACTATGATGGATATCTAAGCTATCTACCATAGCTCTATACTTGATTTAAACTTTTTCCAACTCCTACATATTTTATTTACACTTCAATGCTACACTTTAAATTTTCTGGTTTTGAGCAGAATTTTATACCCACTTACGCGTCCTAAACGCACCACTTAAACACTCTCATAATTCAAACCAAAATTCACTATGCTACATATATGTCCTCTGAACCTCTCATAGCTCTCCCAAAACCATCACCCTTTTACAAATACCCTTTTTAAATTCATTAATCCAAGGTGTTCAAAATTCGTCCAGAATCTGACCTTCTAAAAGTATGGCACTAGCTGACTACTTTAGACCTCCTTTCATGCTTAGAAAAAATTCAGGGGTCACACACAATATATAAAATAACTTCCACGTGATTTTTTGATTCTAACTAGATGTCTAAGTATTTTTAGAAAAATCAAAACCAAAACTGAAATTCGTCACTGTTTTACACACTGATTTACGGTCACATAAAAACGAATTAACGCGTAGCTGGTAAATTTTTTAAACGTATTTAAATAATAAATCATAATTTCTATTATTATCGCTCATTTGCAAACTTATTTGAATTGAAAACGAGAAGATATAGGTTATTCCTAAATTGACTTATCAAAATTGACCCGCTAAATTATGTTTTCACGACTCGAACTCTAAAGCAATTTGATGTAAAACGATATTCCGGACAACTTTTCAGTTTTACCCGAGACTTGAAACCAAACAGAAAATGACTAAAATAATCTCGCAAAATTTTAAAAACAACGCATACCTACACAAGAATAATTAACACTTTTTATTAAATAAAAAATATTTAATAAATTATTTAATGATTTATTCAAAAACATTGTTAAAATGCAACATTCGAATTAAAGTTTTATTTTTACAGGCAAAGCTTACCCGTGATACCCAAAATAAATAATAGATATTTTGAATAAGTTTTATAAAAACATTTATAAAATAAGTCATGTAAATACTCATTTTATAGAAAATGAATTGAAGAACAAATGCGCAAGGTTTCCTGTTTTGAATAATCCTTAAGTAGACCAAACGTTCCGAGAACCAATATTTACCAAAAGTTTCACTTTAGGTCCCTCTAGTTATATTTTTCACCATCACCCCCTAATCTATATTAAGCTTTCCACTTTTGTTTTATACTTTTAAGTATAAATAGATAGCAACTATGGTTTTCATTTCATTATATCATAAACTAAACACACACTTCCTCCCTCCTCTTCTTTCCGGCGCCGACACCCCTAATTCTGGCCACACTCGGCGAGCCACCACCATCATCATAACACCACCTTTATCTCCTGACCACCTTCGCCATTTCCATCTTTATCCACCATCCACACGTCACCCTCGTCATCACCCTCCATCCGCCACCATCTCGCAATCGTTGCCACCACCTCCACCATAACCACTTCACCACCACGCTGCCCCTACACAGCCACCCTCACCATCCCCACCTCGCTACCACCTCTTAAACACCACTAGGGGTACGTTTTAGTTATGTCATAAAACACCCGCAAGGAAAACCACCACAAGGGGTGCTTGTTTCGGCAGTTAACACCCGAATGGTGTGTTTGGTTTCGATGATAAGCACCAGCAGGGTGCGTTTGGTTTTGGGTTTAACGACCCATTTAGGGCGCGTTTGGTTGGCTGTGTATCAACCGTGACCATCTCCGCGTCCGCCTCGTCGCTGTCGTCATCATCGTTGTGATTTATTTAGTTTAGTGTGCGGGCACGAATAGGATTTGTGGATGATTTGTGTTATATGTTAATAATTAAAATGAAAGATTTTATAAAATATAAACCGGATTAAAAGGTGGTTCTAAAGTTGGTTAAACAAATGTGTTGAATATTATTTTTAGTTTTGGTTTTTATATAAATTTAGGTGCGTTTGGCTGTAAGTTTAAAACTGCCCAAATAAGGCGTTTGGATACGCGTTTAACAAGCCTATTAGGGGCGTTTGGTTTAGTGTATAAGCTGCCCAAACGCTGTTTGGGACAGCAGCTTTAAGGGCTGTTTGGTTCAGCTTTAGGGGTGTTTGGCAATGGGTTAACAAACCCAAATAGAGTGTGTTGATTTGTTGATGTTTTGGTAATTATTTAGTTTAGTTAGATATATATTAAAACGTGGACATTTTGCAACATGGATTTGATTTAGTGGGAAAACTTTGAGTTTTGGTAAAAAAAATAGTAACATTGAAACAAACGACTAAGTCAGCCGAATTATTATTAAAAATCATATACTTAGTAATCATACGCTACAAATATATTAATCCTTTGAAAACCCGATAAAAAGGATTAAGTTATGGTTTAAAGAGATTTTAGTTATAATTATACAATAACGTAACTTTAAAACGTGTGCTTACTTCTAAGCGAGAACTCTTTATTAATTTAGTTTAAGTGGTTTTTGAAAACGTGTCGAATTATTTTGTTTCAATTATTTTGCTCACGTTTCTTATATAATACTTGTAAAGTATTATATACTATGACTTTTCCTTTTGGATGTTTGTCTTTATTATATAATTCACCATATGAATTATATAATTGTTTCTTTTTTTCATACGTAATATATACGGAATATATTACACACTTTGCGTTTGCCTTTCGGTTTATTTTATTTAACCAACCACCAAACTCTTACAACTTGTAATCCAAATCCCTTATCAACGTGTCGCGTTGATGTGCTCATCCATCGGAAAACCCCAATTCATCATCCTAAGCTAATGGGGTATAACCGTTAAGTTAAGCTGCAACTTCTTGGTCGAGCCGATTCGCCTTTCGTTATGTTGTGCATATTATTTGCATATCTGCCAATTGTTCTGCAACGTCAAGGTGAGTTCATAGCCCTACGTTTTACTTGTTTTACATATACTTTACTACTTTTGGGGTGAGAAACATGCTCGTTTACAAACTCGTTTACGTTACTGAATTTCAAACTCGTTTATACGTTGATTACAAACTCGTTACATGATTGATATCACGCTCGCTTTTACTTGTGGATTTAAGTACTTTAAGCTTTTATGAAAACGTTGATTACTTTTACATTGGACACAAGTGTCTTCTGTTAGCGTTTCTTGTTTATGTGTTGCCTAAGTTTGCTTACAAACCCACTACTGCCCGAATTATCATGAACTGTTAATTTCTTGACCGGAGGACCGGTTGAGGGAGCGCGAGTGAATAAATAGATCTATTGGGACTAATTATCCCTATCCGGGTGAGTAGCGCTCACTGTTCGAGTTTTCCAAGAACAAACGGATATATGTCATGTCGATGTGCTTTATGGTGGTCTATGGTTTGGGACACCGGTTAAGGGCAGGAATACTATGTGACAGGATGTAATATGCCCTGTTGATTATTAGCTTCAGTGTCATAAGCTTAGTGCAACAATAAATACTTGCATGTGAAGTTGTATTTGTTATAATGGCCAAATGTGCTTTGTGTGTGAAATCGTAAACTGCTAAGATTGTCACATACGCTTTGAAATCTTGTGGTCCACACTACTTCGGTTGAATATTTCCAATTACTTAACACTTTTCCTAATATTTTGAGTTAAGCTGTATTCACTAAACGTTTTTGATCCGCATAAATGTTTTACTTAAACCTATGAATTCACTCAACTTTATGTTGATCGTTTTTAGCATGTTTTTCTCAGGTGATTAGCTTTGGACTTCTTGACGTGCTATGTGGAGTCTACGTGCAATATGATACCATCTTTCAAGACTTTATTATCATTCATACTTGTTGACTTTTCAAAACTTAATTAGGCTTCCGCTACATTTTATTTATGCTTCCGCAAATGTTTAATTTCTTTCAAATCTTGTAAAATTTATCTATTTTTAAATAATGCAACGAGTTATGATTTTCAAAACGTCCATTAGTGGTCATTCTCTCGTGCCTTGTGTTTGGATTGTTATGACGTCACGCCCTCGGACACGTATTTCGTCCACGGGCCCCGTTTGGGGGTGTGACAATGTACTTGTTAACGTTCGGTGTCATGAGCTTAATGCATGAAAGAAAATAGATTGCTATACATTGCATTCGTTGCATTGTTTTCTCGAGAACTAATTATGTGTTCAAATGTTATTTCTTATGGATTATTTTAAACTCTATGAATTTCACTCAACAATGTTGTTGAAGTTTTAAACATGTTTTATCCCAGGTAACCAAGGATGAAGGCAACGATGGTGTGGAGGTTTCGTGCGTGTGATGATTTTGGTGAAAGACTACTTGTGTGTTCCTTGTCTTTCAAAAACAATGTCTTAATGTGTTTTAAAAACAATGTCTTTAATTTGAAACAATTGTCTTTCAACTGTTGTAATGGTTGTGGTTACGATTCCTGTGGGGACCTAAACGCATTTTATCTGATTAAATAATGGAACACACGCTTGTAAAACGTCTTATTTAGGTCGTTTTCTATTATCTTGGTGAATGGTGCAAATTTGGTAACACCCAATTGCAATTTTTGCTGCGCAATCCAAAAATGGGGGTGTTACATAGTGGTATCAAGAGCCTAAGGTTATAGAGAACTAGGTCAAGTTTTTGAAAACCTAAATTATAACGCTTCTACACGCACGCCACGACTCCTTGTTGCCATTGGTTACATATAGAAAGAGAAGGAATGTTTATGTATGTGTTTTATGCATAAAGTGTTATGTATTGTTATATTTATGCATGTGCTGTATGCATAGATTGTTATCAACTCTAGAACCACGCCATGAATAAAAAAACATAAAAAAAAAAAAAAAATAAAAAAATAAAAAAGAAAAAAAATAAAAAAAAAAGAATACCAAACTTCACATGCACCAATTGGTATGGACCCAAAAATCACACAATCCCAAAAGAAGAAACAACCGAATATAAACATCGACATAACGAACGAACCTCAGACCTAACAAACGCATCAACGATGCTATAGAAATCCTTATAATAGTACCACATAACCACGCCTATTAATGAAAAAATTAAGAACCTTTGTTCGAAAACGACTTTACCAAGGAAAAACTTCCCCTCTAACCTTATACCAATCATTTTAAAATAATAGAATCACCTTAGTTAATAATGCCAATAATTTTAAGTGTAAAAATAAATTTAAATAAAATTTTCATAATACTTATTTTAATTATGATTTTATAAAAGAAATCAAAAGATGGTTAAAACAAATGGTTGCAGTCTATTTATATTAATTATTTTTCGAAAGAAGTTTTTAACACCTAAACGATATGATATCGACTACAACAAAATTACTTTTGAAAAGAAGTTATGACTCGCAACAAAAGACATCATGATAGCAAAAATTGACTCTAAAATACCTTAAGGATTCCAATACAAAAATGTTAATTTTCTTGAAAATGAGCACTACAGGAACTCTTGCAAACCAAACAAACCATAAGAACTCATCCATACCAACGGTCTAGAACTAAACAAAAAGTATAGTTACTTAAGAGCCAAAGGAAAACAAAATCAAAACCGCTGAACCGGTAAGAACATAGAACACAAGTTCCATGATTAATACACTCTTAGAATACCAACACGAGCTTTGGATTTCTCAACGAACACGACTAACGAACTACATAAGAATCGCGACGAACAAATGCCAACAGTAATCCGATGTATCCCGCAAACGATAGATGAAAGGAACCTTACCATTACGAAACCCAACTAATATGAATCTCCCAATCATTAATAGAGGATTTCTTTATTTTAAAAGAAAAAAAAAAAAAAATATAAAATAAAATCTTTAATATTTAATATAAAAAAATTTTTACCAAACAACCATCCAACCATCCTCGACAGGATCTCACATCACATCTATACTACCATCTACACCTCCAGACTTACATCCTTACATAATACATACAAACAACAATGATCAATGCAATCAAAGTCACAAGTCCACGTGTGTGTTGCCTTTATAATTATTTTTCGCGACCATAATTATAATTGCACCTTTTGCACACGTGTACTTACTTCCAAGACCACACATCTCAATGATAACACACATCTACCCACATAACAACTTAATAAAAAATCCAAATATAACCCAGCATAAACAATCCATCTAACGAACCATAAAATCCTAATTATCGACCAAACGAAACCGAATCACATCGTGACCTATAAATAAAAAAGCAATCCTCGATTAAGCAAAAGCATCGAGTATAAAATGAAATAAACTTACATTGGGCCTTGCTTGGGTTTAAATTTTCTCTCTCAAAAGTCATCCAACTCCGCGGGTCCAGTGAGGTAAACAATCTCCCAACGATATCTCCTAGGGGATAGGGGAAGACATGACTAAAACAATAACAAAGGGGTATATACTATTAGATCCCCATAATGAAAAGAATATATTTCATATTATATAGTAGTAATTCAAAATAGAAAGAATTTCAAAGCTTTTAGGTAGCGGGAACATACATTATATACGTACACAAACACTTATGCCCTAAAATACAACGAATTAAGGGGACCCTTAAGATATAAGTCCTAGCTCTACACACCTATTCTCTATAACTAAAGGCTCTATACCCCCAAAAAAACTTCACTTTCCCCGCCAAGCAGAAACCGCGAGGCGTAAACAAGAATAGATATCATCACAAAAACCCCATCATGTATCTATATAGAATGACTTCTAAAATGAATACTAAAAGTATAGCAAAAAACACAAATGTCATAACAATACCCCAAACCTAATGTGTCCTTTATTAATAAGAAAGAAGTCTCGTCAATAAATGACATGCAAAACATAATCCAAACAATTCATGCTAATGCATTTATTCAAGCAGAAAACATAAATAAACTTCAAGCATCCTACGTCTCTTCCTAGTCCATCTTCCTCTACATAGCACCATTAACTCACCTGAAAATGATGCTTAAAAAACGTCACATAACGTTGGAGGAGAGTCAATGAGGTTTAAGACACACATTATAAACCTTTCCAATCAATTATTGTGTTATCAAAACAATATAGGACAATTATGCAACCAATTACAAACATGGGAACGGAACGTGTCCCCCGATCCAACAAATATCAACCATTAGGTAGGAACGTTACCCCCGATCCAATATGTCTCCTACGCACCTAAAAATCTACTAGTTGAAGCTTATAATTAGGTCTAGACCCCAAATAGGTAGGAACATTACCCCCGATCCAATGGGTAGGCGTACCCCTCCGATCCAATTCAATAACACATTCATAGTGCAACAATAAGTCATAAACATCACACAAATGTTCCATACTCAATTTAACACATAATCACATAAATTCAAAACCTTTAAAAACACAAGCATCATTTTCATCCCAATTTAAAAACAATGTAAAAAGAATGGGACTATGAAACTCACCTGATGCTTAGCTTCCCAAAATAATCTAACAAAAGCTTCACAACACCTCACGAACAATCTAAACAATTAAGCACACAATAAACTACCATCAATTAGGTATTCAGCCCAATATGATGTAACCTCAACTATGATGGATATCTAAGCTATCTACCATAGCTCTATACTTGATTTAAACCTTTTCCAACTCCTACATATGCTATTTACACCTCAATGCTACACTTTATATTTTCTGGTTTTGAGCAGAATTTTATACCCACTTATGCGTCCTAAACGCACCACTTAAACACTCCCATAATTCAAACCAAAATTCACCATGCTACATATATGTCCTATGAACCTCTCATAGTTCTCCCAAAACCATCACCCTTTTACAAATACCCTTTTTAAATTCATTAATCCAAGGTGTTCAAAATTCGTCCAGAATCTGACCTTCTAAAAGTATGTCACTAGCTGACCATTTTAGACCTCCTTTCATGCTTAAAAAAAATTCAGGGGTCAGACACAATATATAAACTAACTTCCACGTGATTTTTAGCTTCTAACTAGATATCTAAGTATTTTTAGAAAAATCAAAACCAAAACTGAAATTCGTTACTGTTTTACACACTGATTTTGTAACGCCCTTTTGACCCACTTCCCGACTATAAAAACTTACGAGGCCAAATTTTCTAGAACGTAGACTCTCTGAGGTTATCTTCAGTATGTTGTAAATTATTTATTTGATAATTTATGATTGAGTTATGCTCGTTACAAAACTGCCTAACTTTCTGCAGTGAATTAAACAACTAAATCGGGCGATATATACCTAAATATACGATCAAATCTCATAACCAATTAAACTAATGATCAAACAATCATCATTACTTCATAATCTTCTAGAAAAATCAAAACCCTAATTTATAAACCCTAATTTATAAACCCTAATCCATCAAGTTTAAAATTACATAAATTGAAAATTACTTAACTAGAATTACACAAAGATTAGAAATTACCTTAAAAGAAAACCCTAGCTCTTTTTTTTTTTCTTCCTTGGAGCGGCAACACTGAGGGTTGGGGAAGGGTTTGGGATTTAGTTTGTTATTTATAAGGCCACAAGGATATCCCTAATAATTCATAAATACACTTGATTTCAATTCAAACTCGTTTTTTTTCCTTTAATTTTCTAAAATTTGGATTTTACTATTCATGCCTAAAAAAATATTTTTTTTCTTTCATTAATTAATTAATTATCTTTATACCTTAAGTTTTATAAAAACCTATGCTAATTTGTTAAACCATTTTGCTTGAAAACTATATTCTAAAAATAACTTTTCATTTCCAAATTCACGTTCTAAAAATAAAATGTCTTCCAAAAACTCTCATATTTTAACAAACTCATTTCTTTTACAAATGACACACTTCTCATTTTTAATCCATCACCTAGAGATCCACATATAAACCAATTCAATTCTCTCAAAATACCCAATCAATTTCATTATCACTATAAGTAATTAAAATGAAATTTCTCCATCAAATAACTCATTTCTCTTAACTTAACCTCTAAAACCTAAACTTATTTTAATTCACTAACACATAAATACATATATATAATAATACTTACACATTTAACACAAAAATGTTCGAATCTCAATAATCATTTTCTTGTCACTCAAAAGTGAACGAAATGAATTCAACCAATTCTACCACCATTACAATCTCATTGAGATGATCATACTCAATAGATTGATTACCAATACCTCACATAAACACATATAAACACACATAAACATATCAAATCACATAAACCATACATTACAATAGGCACCTAAGTCAATACTAACGGTTTGACTAACCTGCTCATAAAGGCTCATAAAGATGAAGATATTCATCAAGTGGATATCTTTTAGTTTCAGCAATGTTGATGTCATCAACTGAAGGTTTTGAGAATTTGATAGCATCAAGGCTTTCATCAGATTGATGTTATAGGTTTCTTTAATTTATTGTCTTCTTATGTTGAAGACTCTAAAGGACTTAGAAACAAGTGAGTATCCAAGAAGATAACCATCATTAGCTTTTTCATCAAACTTTCATAAGTGATCTTTATGATTATGGATGTAAACTAGACATTCAAAGACATGAAGAAAGTTGATATTTAGGATTCTCTTACGAAAATATTCATAAGGAGTTTTGAGATGTCTTTTCATAATAGTGGATCTGTTTTGAATGTAGCATGTAGTGGCTTTAGCTTTAGTCTAGTATTGTTTTGAGAAGACAGATTCGAAGAGCATTGTTCTTGCAACTTCTATGAGGGTTCTATTTTTCCTTTCAGCAACACCATTTTGTTCAGGTGTGTAGGGAGAGGAAAAGTTTTAATAAATCCCTTTTTCATCACAGAAGTTGACAAGGATGTTATTCCTGAATTCAGTGTCATTGTCAGATCTGAGTTGTTTGATTTTGATGTCATTTTGATTTTCAACTCTTTTGATGAAGGAAATTATGGTATCAGGTGCTTGAATTTTCTTCTTTAAGAAGTATACCCAGGTGTACCTTGAGTACTCATCAACAATGACAAGGGTATACTTTTCATGGTTAATGGACTTAGGAGTTACAGGTCCAAATAAATCCATGTGAAGAAGACAAAGAAATTTCTTAATAGAAGATGTCTGTTTTGTTTTGAAGCTAGCCCTATGATGCTTTCCTTTTTCTCATGACGAACATGGTTTGTCCTTTGAGTTGACAAGTGAGGGAAGACCAATAACAAGATTTTGTTTTGCCAGTTTGTTGATTGTTTTTAAGTTAAGATGAGCAAGTCTTTTATGCCAAATCCAGTTGAGATTGTCTGAGGCTTTGGAAAACAAACAAGATTCTTGTATAGAAGACGTCATGTTAAGAACATATACATCTCTTACTCTTGGAGCAATCATTACAACTTCTTTGTTAGAGTTGAAGATTGTTCCTCTTTTCTCATTAAATTGAACAATATATTTAGCATCACAAAGTTGACTGATGTTAATTAAATTGTACTTAAGACCATTTATAAATGCTACCTTTCTGAAAACTATACCATTACATTTGATAAAGCCATAACCTTCAGTTGTGCATGTAGAGTCATCTACAAACACCACTTTAGGTCCTGGTTGTTCCACATATTTATGCAGGTAACTCTTGACACCAGTCATATGCCTTGAGCATCCATTGTCCAAGTACCATATGGGCTTCCTGATGTCACACTACACAAGTATGTTCAGAATGGTTAGTCTTGCTTAGAAACCTACCTTTTAATGGGAGTCTTAGATCTGTTAGCATTTGATGATTCAACCCTAGTTGATTTTAGAGCTTTAGCCTTTTTGGCTTGAAGTGCTTCACCTCTTTTTAACCATTCAATGTCATAGTGATCAGTTGCGGTATGAGTTGAGCTACCACAAGCTTCACATCTTTTGAGGGCATGCTGAGGATTTCTTTGATTTATCTCTCTTTCTAAAGAGATAATCCTGTTATGACCACTTGTTTCATGGTCATAATCTACATATAGGATAATATTAACACTCATTAGATAAATGATCTATACATCCACAGTGTATGCAAGGTGGAAAGAAGCGTTTTAATGGTCTTGGGATTTTAGAACTTGATGATGATCTACCCAGAATTTTGAGATGCTGAGACATGTTTATGATGGAAATGTATTCAGCATGATCACATGTTCCATGATCAGTTCTCTCACACTTTTTACAAAAAAACTTTATAAAAATTCTCAGAGAGATGATTGTTTAAGCCACATAGATCACAACTCCTTTTGAATTGTGTTTTGTATTTTTTTTAAAGTGCATTTTATGGAACCTATTGTGGTTGATTACTTCTGGAGTAATATGATTGACTCTTGTTATTTTGTAATTTTAGGTCATTTAGTTCTTTTATTACAATAGCCAAAAGAGGATCATCTTTAATTTTCACACTCTTTAGTTTACCAACAGGAGATGAGTTAACTTTTGAAGCTGATGAGCTTTCTTACCCTTAGCAAGAGTTGAGGATGGTTTATTTATTACGAAACCTTTTAAAGTTTCAGCTTTGAATGTGGATTTTGACCTTAAATTTGAGTTGATAGTCTTTGGTCCCCAAATAGGCTCAGCACCATCCAACTTCTTTAGTGGAGGAAGAGGAGTGCTACAGACTGCAGATTCATCCGCTGAATCATAATCAGTAGCTAAAGAGTCAGTGACAGCAAATGGAGGATTAGTTGTGTTTCTTTGTAAATCAGTTGGGAGTATCCTACCAGTATCATGATTTAGCAGAATACAACCTTTAGCTTCAGACAACCAGGGTCTTTCAATACTAGGTATGGACAGTTTTGTGTCATCAGCTGAAGATTTTACAGAGACTAGGTCTTTTTGCCTAGAACTGGAGGGATCTTCAGTAAGTTGATCAACTCCCAGAATTCTATTCTTTTGAGAGGGAATTTGTTCATTGATACACTAATTTACTTTATTAGAACTGTTAAGCCATGTTTTAGTAATTGCTGTTAGCTCTTTCAGTTCTGTTCTAAAGTTTTTATTATCTTTGAGAATCTTAGTGTTTACATGTTGCATGGTAAGAAAATCAAGTTTTGCTTGTTTTAATACTAAAAGTTGTTCTTTGCATGCATTCAGTTCATGAATAAGATCTCTATGTTTTAACAAAAGATTATTTATTTGTTCTCCAACATAATTTAGATCGATACACAAATAATCTAGATAGGTTTTTCTATCATCATTATCTTCCATTTCAAGAAGAGTGTGTGCCTTTCTTATGGAGATCATTACCCATTCACCATTTTTGGCACCTTCTTTGCTGATAGCATCATTTTATTCAGCTAGTGCCATGAGTACTTTAACTTCCACAATCTCATTGTCATCTGATGACACTTATTCTTTATCCTATTCATATGCTTTAGCGATAAGACTTTGTTTTTAACAGTAGCAGCTTTGAGAGCTGAAGCACTTAAACTTAGGAGAGCTATTTTAGCCTTGACTTCGTTGTATTTAGCTTCAAAGTCCTTGGTAGGCCTTAGTTCTAGTTTGTGCTGAGAGGAACTGAGATGTTTTAGATGAAAGGGTAATTGATATAAGGGAACTGAACCTTTGAGTTTCCTTTTTGAAGAATCTTTTAGACTTGGCTAAAAGAGCTCTTGCTTGATATTCTTTTTCTAGGTCATTCAGGTACTCATGACTGCTTCTTGTATCCTCTTCATCATCAGGATTATCTTGAAAGTTCTGGACAATAGAGGTAGAGATGAAGGCAGTTGTCAAAGGTGTTGTAGAGACAAGAGATTTGTTCTTTTTAGTCTCATAAATACTGTATATTAGGTTTTCTTCATATTTGAGTTTACCAAATAGAGAATTAAGCTCAGAATCTTTCACTTGATTTGTGTTTCTAAGACTTTGGCAGATACTTAGCCACTTCGTTGGTAACCCATTTATAAAACCAGTATTTATTTCAAGCTTTAAAAGTTTGATGCTATCATTTACTAACTTATTCATCAAATCTTTGTATTTGGTGAAAGTTTATGTTAATGTTTCATCTTCTTTGAATTTAAAGGTGTTGTAACACAACTTTAGGTCCATAAACCTACTTTCTTTCACATCAGAGGGCCCCTCATGATACAGTATCAGGTCATCCCAGGTTGATTTAGCTGTTAAGCAGTTTATGACAGAATTCATTTGGTCATCTAGAAGGACAGACATGATGAGACTTTTGAGTCATTGATATAAGTTAGCACCCTTTCTCTCATCTCCAGTTCATTGTCCTTCTGGCTTCCTTTGACCAGCTGTCATGGGGATAAAAGGACCATTTTTGATGATGTTTTCAAATTAAGGTTCAATACTAAGGATGTGGCACATGAACCTCTTTTTCCAGTTGGTGAAATTTTCCACCTCTTGTACAGGAGCTGCATTTAACTGGCCACCCCTATATTCAAGAGTTTGTGGTAATTCTACTGCTGCCATTTAAGATGGATCTTGATTTTAAAAATCTTTTAAGTAGTTATAAAAACTTTGAAAAGGTTTTATAAATCACACTTCTTTGATACTAGTTGTTAGTCCCTTGGAATCTGATATATGGTTTATAAAGTTAAACTAATCACATTCCATAGCAACGAAGTAAGTTTTAATTAGATATATATGGAGAATATAACGAACAAGTTTAAAACACACAGAGGTACTTTTCAACGTATAGGTTCTTATTAGAATCAAATAAATAATCTATGACACACCTTACCTTGCGAAATAACAAGGTGGTTGAATGACAATTGGGGTGTTATCTCCTTCGAACTTAAACTCTAACCAAAGTTAAGAGAGTAAGAAAACAAACTACTTATGCCTAAACTAAAGCTTCAGCTTCAGTAGTATCGTTTAGTTTGTTTAAGAGATAAATGAACTCTTTAATATGTATCACAATAATTGGAAGAGATGGATATTTACTCTCAATATCCCTTTCCTTTTATAGGAAAAGGGATTAGGGTTTACAAGTTTAACCTAGACTACGTGGCAAGCATTAAATGGGTGGTTGAGATACTATTTAATGCACGAGTGCTTTATAGTACTAAGTACAATCCTTTAAAGAAAGTTGTTATACTTCTATACCATCTTTAGAAGTATCATTCTCAAGGAGATCTGCTTTATTCTTTTTTACTTAAAGCATATCTTTTTCCCGTCTTGTAAACCTTCTAGAAGTGAAACATTTCATTTCAACTTATGTTAAGGAAATAGACAATGTTCTGGTTGAAATTGTCAGCCAAGCTGAACTGAAGCTCTTTACATAGGCCTTCCTTAGTTTCTGATCCGCTGCATAAACTAAAGTGAAGATACTTCCTAATCTTCTAAGGACCTGAAGAGCTAACGCTGAAGAACCTTCAGCGACTCAAACTAAAAGACTTCAGCTTGAGTAAAACTTAGGGGATTTTATGTTTAAATCTACTAAGAGACTAAAGTGCTCAGGAACTAAACCCAACAATCTCCCCTCATTTGGATATATAAATATCCTAAGTTAAATCAGTAGTAAGTGAGCAAAAAACTTCTTCTTACACCACTGATATAAATTGAACAACATAAACTAATAACCATTCATTCTAACTTTCATTACATTATATTTACAAAAGATAAAGTTATTACAAAAGATTATTATTTTAATGTCCTTGATGCTCAATGATCCTCTTCTTCATGCTGAACTAATGACTTGTGTTTCTTGGTTGACCTGGAATGGTCTTTTAAGTCACCAGTTCTTTTTCCTTTCTTGTCAGCTAAATCATTTAGCTCATTTAGAGGATCTTGTTCTATGTGAGGTTTGTTAAAGTCAAT
The DNA here is from genome assembly GCA_026074375.1 of Tanacetum coccineum. Taxonomy (NCBI): domain Eukaryota; kingdom Viridiplantae; phylum Streptophyta; class Magnoliopsida; order Asterales; family Asteraceae; genus Tanacetum; species Tanacetum coccineum. Next base: position 2,022 of record BQNB010029416.1, on the reverse strand, counting down.
CTTTAATTCTTTTTCAGTTTGATTAAGGTATTCGATTCTTGTCTTTATCAATCCATAGATGTTCTTCCATCCCTTTTCTTTTCTATCAGGACAAGCTTGTACTACCTCTCTCCATTTAGCTAGATGTAGGTCGCTGACTTTGACATTTAGAATGAGTTTAATTGTCCCATCTTCCCTATATATTTATAGTGTGACAGGGCCCTTTTGTGTGAGAACATTACAATTTATGATCTTTCAGCTTTTTCTTCTTTTCAGCATCTTGTCATAGTATTTTTCATAAAGTAACTTTTTGTTGTAGTATTGTGTCACTATATCTATGCCCAAGAGATCAATTAATTCATTATACATGTTTGTTGTGCCAGCATCCTTTGTAGTTGGATTGGTGTTCTTCTCCCCCTCAATAGGTGAAGAAGTCGCTAGGCCTGGTAAAGGAACACCCTTGGATGCATTCTCCATAATGCTTGCAAACATGGTCAAGGTGTCAGCAACCTTGTTCAGAATACTTGGAAGTGTATCCAAAGTTTGGAGCTTCGCTTGAACCGACTAAATATGGCTTGGTAAAGCAAGGAACTCTGCTAGAAGTTCCTATTTAAGCGTCTTCAGTTCAGCGACCTAGACATAAGACTGGAGACAATGGAAGTGAAGGTCTCCTATTTTGTTGGTATGTCATTTAAGTCACCAGGTAGCTCAATTTCCATTCCTTGAACATGTCTCTTTAGCTCTTGAATTTCTCCAAATAATGTAGTGATCTTTAAGGGGAGTTCTTTGAGATTATTTGGTATGGAGCTGGCAAAGTCATGTGAAGCTAAGAGTTTGGATAATTCAGGTGTCAAAGAAGTTACCAGAAGTTCAGTAAGCTAGTTTATATTTGGATATGAGGGCCTAGCTTTCAGTAAAGCAACTTCTACTTTAGCTTTTGCCTTTTGTTGTTCTAGCTTCTCCTTCTGACATACTTTGCTTGCGGAATAACAAGGTGGTTAAATGACAATTGGGGTGTTATCTCCTTCGAACTTAAACTCTAACCAAAGTTAAGAGAGTAAGAAAACAAACTACTTATGACTAAATAGAAGCTTCAGCTTCAGTAGTATCATTCAGTTTGTTTAAGAGATAAGTGAACTCTTCAATGCGTTTTGCATTACCCATTGTTACCTTTCTGCTGCGACCCGATTTTGGGGGTGTTACAAAGGTATGTGTAATTAAACTCATACCAAAAATCCCTCATACTAGGATATTATGTGTCCTCACGCAATGCTATGAAGTAAGCACTTAGAAAACTAAGAATCTCGATCCTCCTCGACTAATAACCTCGAAAAGTAGCTAAGTGTTTGTCAAGGGGAATTTAAAGACTCATAAGTTTTGAAAAGCCCCGTCTTTACCATTTTTTAAATATTTACTCTTATTCCTACACATATTTTTGTATTTTTCATTCTTCTTATTTTTTTTGTACTTTTCATATTAAGCAACTAACTAGAACGTTTGACTTTTGTTATTTTCATAATTGTTAGGGATCATAAAACAAGATGCATTTCGATCCGAGAATGCCTCAAAAAGGATAAATTCATCGTCCTTGACTTTTTTACTTGTCCCAAACCAAGCTTAAAACGAAATCACAGTTAAATATCAGTTAAGATGCTAACACTACTCATATTCGCAACTTGTGAACTTTTCACTCCCGACAATTATTATATCTTAGGTGTATGTGCTATTTTGAATTTCAACCATGGATCAACGTTTTGCAAAATTCTATGTTTCACGTTCCACCCGAGAATAATGAGTTTGAATGCGAGATCATCCCATGAAGCGACTTTTGTCTCGGCACATCCCAACCTTGTGGCTAAGTGACCAGGCTTTTGACACCCTACATAGACTAGTATCGGGACTCACGGACCTTAGGTTTCAAAAACTCTCAGGTTTCCCGTTTACACATAGCTTATTTAAAAACTTAAAATAAAATAGTCAAAGTTCAAAAGCATATTTAAATTTAACAAAAAGAAATCTATTTATTAATTTAAATTTAATATT